>BQNB010021564.1:1743-31743 GCA_026074375.1 Tanacetum coccineum
GATATAAGTTTGAAATGAATATTAACCATTAATTACTTGTTTATGTTTTAATTTTTCATTGAATGTTTTTATATTTTGTGATTATCAAAATGTAAGGATGTGAAAAATATTAATAATGTTTTTAGGCATTATTTCTATCAACAAGCTCTTTTTCATTTATTGTGAATATTAAACGTATTCATCATGCCTCATATTTCACCTCTCATATCACCAAAAACACACACACACAAAATCAATTTAGGGATCAAAATAGCAAAAGATGAAAAAATCGTATAATTTTTACTGGACTATGAAAATTGATTCGGTATTCTTTTTTCTTTTTCTATTATTTTTTGCAGCCATGTGCCAGATTTTGTTGATTCATGTAGAACTAGAAAAATAGTTGAGGATGATCGGGTCAGCACGATGAGGAAGAAGGTTTGGAATCAAAGTATTCCCCATCTTACTTCGGTAAACAAAATTCATAAACACAAAAAAGGTATACATATATAAAAATTGAATGTTTAAATATGGTTTTCTCATATTTGGGGGTTTTGTGTTTTGATTTATAAATGATGTGTTAATTTACTTATCTAGGATTAGTGTAAATGGTGCATATATATTTTGATCTTTGTTTTTGCGACGCCACATTAATGTTTATGTTGATATTGGTGCATTTTGTTCGAATTAGTTTCTTTAGCTTTAGGAGCTGTTTGATGATTTTGATTTGTTGCTTTGTATTGGTATTACTTTCATGTTAATATGATCGAAATTTGAGGTTTGGGGTTCTTGATTAATTGTGGCTTTTCCCCATTTATATCTCAGCTCACATTAGAGACTGAAGATGGTGCCACCAAGGTTGGCCGTAGACTACTTTTAATTGATTATGGTTCCATACTCAGGTAACACGACAACGTATTACATCTAGAAACACTTTGAAATATCGTGTTCAACATTCGTTATTAGAAATATAATATGTATCCTTTGCAACAGAATTCTGGCGAATCGACAACCGATCTGCTCAACAATCACGAGTGAGGAAATTGCAATACATATCGGAGTTGGAACGCAATGTCAATTCTCTACAAGTATGCTACATTTTTATTCAATTGTATATGTTTTTTGAATTATTGATATCAATAATGTTATATATAAGGATGCATGTTTTCTTATAAAAAATTTAGAATGCAAAAATGAAGGCAAAAGTGTCAGTGCTATCACCAAGGGTATCATATCTGGACCATCAAAGATTGATTGTAAATGTGGACAATAGTAAGTTTAAATTTAGGAAAAAGCGTTCCAAGCCTGTGACAGAGGCTATCACATCTGCTGATGAAAGTGTTTTTTGACTGTGCAGATAGTCAACCCTTTGTATACTTTATGAGGCTCTTCCGAAAAGCTCATTAGGAGAACTATAAACCGTCTGAGTTCGAAAAGAAAAAAGCAAAGCTCAGAAGCTCACAAAATTGAAGATTGTAAAAGATTTAGTTCTAGCACTTGAAACCATGTGTTTGGTACCCTTAAGGTATATTTTGTTTTACATTTGATGATTTTCATACGTATTAACTTCATATAACTTGAGCGGTTTTATAATTTGAATGTCATAGGGAGCTTTGGATGGTAGTCTTGACTTCCATCACAATGAAAAGAGGTTTCTTGGATTCAGCAGGGGCACTAGCAGCCTTGATGCTGATGTCCATCGCAAGCACATCTATGAAGGGTACGTCACCTCTTAAATGAAGGTGAGAATAATATGCGCAAATTACTTATATGATCACCTTTTGTAATTGGTTAGTAATATTCTGCAAGTTATGTTTTTACTAATATTCATTATTTGTGCTTATTGAAAATACATATGCTTAGCCAAACACCCCCTAATTGTGATTGCTGGACTATGGTTATCCGAAGTGGTTCTAACATTTATTGCAAAACAGGTTAGAGAGTGAAAGAATCATGTATGAATTGTTATGATTTATGAATGCTTGACAAACAAGTATGAGACAACCATATAAAGCAAGTCTTTACGCATTAAAGACAAAATCCGAATGACCAATTCGTTTTACATCTAACTGATATTATGCATCCCTTGAATTATTCATACCTAAAGCAACCTGAAAAACTAAAACCTACCAAAGCGTCATATTTCCACAACTCTAAAATCGCCACTCGACTTAATAGGATGGATAAACTCCTTTTGCACCCTACATAAGCCACAACTGATCTCAACCTACATCAGACCTTAGGATGCTGATCACTCTGCACTTTTACTTTAATAATAGAGGTTTTTTTTCACACTGCATTTTTTTCATTGTAATCTGATAAAATTGTAAAGCACCCTCAAAAACATATTAAGGCGGCTTCTAACTTTCTACAATTCTAAAATGAATGGATCTACATATCAAATGTAGATTAAGCGATTTTTTTAATGTAACACTGATACAACCTTCATAACATGTCTACTTGGTTTAACCATTTTTGTGTTAAAAAGACAATCAAAGAGAACAAAGAGGTCAATTTTGTGAAATTAGGAACATCTTTAGACAAATTGTTCAATGCCTGTTTCTCAATCTCTAGACTCTAAATATATTATTTGTTTTCAATCTTATTTCTTGCTTTCGTTGAACTGCACAACATTTGCTACATGACAACCTTATTGTTTTACAGGCATCGTGTTGACAGTATGAGGTGTTCAAGTTCTGATATCATTTTGTAGCATATGACATACTTCTGCTTCTTTAATACGGTCTTTGTAGATTGGTAATCGATAAGCTTAGTTTCTATAATTTATAATCTATGCTTGCAGTGTTTTGCTGAGACGAAGGTGCGGCACTTTCTGGAAAATACATTAAGGGGAGGTTGTTTAGATTGGAACATTGGTGCTATAAAGCAATTGAAGAGGTAATATATCATACTATTGCAGATAGAAACGGATCCAAAAAAGAATAGGATATATTAACATTAAGAGCCTGCTATAATCTTGGAAGACTCTCAGAATTGGTCGAATATAATCATCCAATTTATGTCGACATTAATTTTGCTTTGTTACAATTTGTCATTTTTCGGTATTCCAAGTTATAGAATTATGTTGGTTGCAATTGCAGGTAACAAATTTCAACTTTCGGATCCCGCAAAACTTTACAATGATCTGCGATGGAATGCCACACGACCACAAGGTTTTGAAGCAGTAATGCGTGTTAGATGTAGCAAGGTGAGCCCTAAAAAGATGTCTGCCTCAGTTACACTTTCATACTCTATTCACATGATGATGATGGCACATAATGTTCTTTCTTATCTTTTCTACTTGATAGATTATATACTGATTAACTGATTAACATAAAGCAAGAGAAGTTATTGGAGTTTGATCTTCTAAGAGGAATCTTGGGATCATGGCTAAAGTCGCTGGAAGCACGTAACCTCAACGATTGCAATCATAAAACTTAAAAGGGGCAGCAGTGGCATAGCTTGCCTTCTTTGTGTATAACAACAACATCTGCTTTTGGCTTTCATGCATGTTGTCATGCAATGCATTAGAATTTTGCTACATTGGGCATTTAGACTACCAGTACATTCAAATATTAGCATTTGTCTATTTAATTAACTATTTTGCCCTTGTTTACTGGAGTCACTAAAGACTGCTCCTAAAGACTACTTTTTGAAGATAAAGTATATGAGTTGGTACACATTCTTACTCCTAACGACTACTTAATTTCTTTAACTTTTTAAAGGGAAAACAAAAAGTCCATGTGATGGTTACTTTGATTTTTGTTATGGATTTTTTTTCATTTCCTAAACGTAGGAGCAAAAGCAATCAGCTGATATATTTCTATCTAATCCAGGACCAATAAACAACCAAAGTATAAAATGTGAATGCTTCATTTACCAACATCAACCTAACGATGGAATACAACAACTGTGAGACATTATTACAAAACCCATAATTTGTCCTAATTAGTTTCAAAGAGGGAACTAAAAAATAGCTAACTCTAAAAAGGAAAGCAAAATCAACGTCATCTGTGGGACTCGAACCCACGACCACGTGGTCAAAAGCCACGCGCTCTACCTAGCGACATTTGTAATTCATACATGACCAAAGAACAATTTGTAGCTTTGAAAAGGTAAGAGAATCATAAATACAACTCTTGCGTAACATTAGTACAATTCATATGAAGTTGAAACTATAAGAATTGCAACAAGAGTGTAACAATCAAAATTTTCCCACAGACCCAGCCCGGTGCAACGCACGGGTGTCGCCAAGCCTCGTGGTACGAGAAAAGTAACCTCCTTCACCTACTATAAATTCATTACTATCATTAAATGAGTTGATTGTAAATTTATTAACCAAACATTTGCAAAGGGTTTGATTGTGATTGTTTGATTTCTATACCCATGTACCAAACACACCCAGTCATTTGGTAGATCGCTCGACCTGTTTTTAATGTATAAAAATATTTATTTTCTATCAAAGGGGTTATTATAATTACTTTCAGAGTAAATTGCAGGATCGTTCTTGTGGTTTCTTCAAATCACAAATGCAGTTCTATCACATGACTATACTTGTACTTTTGATTATCTTATTACCAACTATTGTCACTTTTTACAACCTACACTTGCAGATTGTACATGACTTTTGAGACTAGCAGTCGCTGAAAGAGCAATCATCGAAACAAAGTTTCAAGGATACCATCAGCAAGCAACTATCATTATGTTGTGAATCTATGATCTAAGCTCATTGAGTAATAAAAAAAGTGATTTTGTATTATCACAAACTTGGTGATAACAAAATTTTGACATAAAAGGAAGCAGATTTTAAGAAGCCAGTCACATTTCTCGTTGATAATGTTTTGAAATTGCGATTGGGATAAATAGTCGCCTCTACGGCTCTACTTAGTCTGATACAATAATAGACAAATCTTGTGAGTAATAAAATATCAAGTAATGTACATCATAAACAAAGATTTTGCTATTTCCATAGTCTCTTTAACCACAACCACTGCTACAGGAAGCTGATAATGTTAGTACAAAAAATGTTATGGGTTAGAAGGATGGATCTGGTATGTTTATTGGACTGGGCCAATGATGAGATCTTGTACTAAATCAAGTAATGAGATGATTTCCTGCACAATTAAAGGTAAACCGTTAGCCTTATCGTGGGGACGGACCCCACGATTAGACTCTGGCGTAAGAGTAAGTAAACACGTTTGTGAAAGAATGTCAGAGTATGTGTGTGTGAAATGTGGTCAGAAAATCATACCTTGTGGGGTGTCAGAGTACCCCTTTTTATAGGTGAGCCCAATATTAGGTTTTCCTAATATTTCGCTTATTTCTGTTAGTGGGCCGAAGTGGGGCCCTCGCCAGGCGAGGATCCGCTTATAATCGTGATTTGCGGACTAGGGCTTGCCTAGCGGACTTCCGCTGACTTGCGGAAGTGTCCTCTAGAAGCCTTTCGTCCGTCTTGCTGCCTCCGGACCGTCGCCAGTTTGGTCTGGGCTTAGTTCCGGTCCATTGCGTCTTTTGATTGTAATATTGGGCTTGGGCCCATGTATGGTGTATGTAGTCCAGGCCCAAAGGCCTGCTCTACGTGTTATACGTCATCAAGTCCCCCCAGTCTAGTATGTCTACTGCGTGCGACATTGTAGCGTGCGGTAGATATTACTAGACTCAGGTTCTGATATTTTTCGTATCCTTGCATCCTCTGTGGCTACTTGTTTCTTCGTGACGTTCCGTTATCCCTGTTAGGTGAGACGTGAGTGACGTGGCCTCTTCGTGGCCTTTCACCTTTTGACTGATTTGATAGTTTAGTCCACTTACCTAACTGTCATCACTATCTTTACTTTTGATCCTAACCGTTGACCCGGAGGTCCTAGCCACGTGTAAGCATCTGAAAAAACCTAGAATGAGAGTATAAATACTCGATTTGGTTTTCACTATTTTCTTTTTCATCTTCTTCCACTTATTTTGCCATTGTTGAAGTTTTCAAGCTTTTGTATTTGCACTTTACTATTCTTCGAAGAACTTCAAGTTTTCAGGTTAAGTTTTTAGTCCTCTTGCTTCTATCATGAGTGCCATTACGGACATTAAGTGTGTTCTCTCTCAGAAAGCATTTGATACTTTTTGTGAAAAATTTCATATTCATGAGAAAGTACACCCGGTTCTACCCAATCAGGGTGATACAATGCATGAGAGACCTACTGGAAAGATTGGGTTATACACTAGGTTTTTTTGACTTTGCCAACTTTAGACTGCCTTTGTCCACCTTTCTTGTTAATATACTTAGGCACTTCCGTATTAACATGTCCCAATTATCTGTTATTGGGGCGGCCAAGGTTTCTCATTTTGAAATCTTGTGCCGTGTTTATGGGATTACACCAACTGTTGGGTTATTCCGTTGCTTCTATGTAAATTCTAAAAAGAATGGCAGGATGTCGTTCAGTAAGCGCTCTGATAAATCTCCTGTATGTTATACCAAACCTCTTGACTCTCTCAAAAATTAGAACGATCATTTTTTATGGGTTGATAACTTTGCTTGCCCTGTACTTTTTCCTTGGCATACTGCCAAAAACGTGACTAGGGATCCCGCTCCGGCAGCGGCTGATTTTTAATGCACATGATTATGCTACTTTTGTCGCTCATCCCTCTCCGTTTCGAAAGTTTCCAGAAGAATTCCTGTGCTTGGTTGGACTGAGCCGCCATTACACTTTGGATGGGGAAACTTATCCCTGGTTTTTGGATAAGGACGGAGAAGGTGAGTGTCTTCTATTATATATATGTTGTGTGTCTCACAGCTTGCTGTTTCATTTCTAACTATGCTTCTTTTTCTTTCGTTTTGCAGACATGGATATCTTTGCTTTCATTCATACCCTGGATCCCACCAAAGTGAAAGTTATTGAGCATGAACGAATTGAAGATGAGCCACGGTTGCTGGAGACTACTGTTTGTCGCACTGTCCCTCTGATTTCGGTTGCGCCTGACTGTGCTGAGAGCGAGCTGGAAGCAAGTGTTAACAAGCTGTTTGATGAGGGTGGTAGTGGTAATCAAGCGGGACAAGGAGATTCCGCGGGTGTTAACGAAGGGGCTAACATTCAGCCAGTTACTGAGGCTACTGATACTGTTGCTGAAGATGTGGCTCCTTTGCAGCCAATACGTCAGAGGAAAAGGAAAACCGTGGTTGTGGATGTAGGTAAGGCTTCACATCATCCCAAAACATTAAGGGAGGATCACGGGACCCCGAGTGGGGTTTCCGTAGGTAGCAAGTCTAGGTCTGCGGTTTCGCGGTTGCTTGCTGAGGCTATGCTGAATGTTAAGGTCAGAGGTGAGCCTATTCCTACTTTGCCTTTTGTGACATCTTCTGTATCCGCCACGCCGAGACGTGAGGGCGGGGATCATACTGACTCCGTGTCTGAGCCTAACTTTCGTACTATTGGAGCTTTTTAAAGGCTTGTTATTTCTTCAGACTCCTCTCACCATTCCGGTACTAATGCTGCGGAGGCTGAGGTTGATTCTCTTATCAGGTCTTCCGCTCCAGTAATGACGACTGTTACCATTATTACTCCA
Organism: Tanacetum coccineum; assembly: GCA_026074375.1. Taxonomy (NCBI): domain Eukaryota; kingdom Viridiplantae; phylum Streptophyta; class Magnoliopsida; order Asterales; family Asteraceae; genus Tanacetum; species Tanacetum coccineum. The sequence goes on from BQNB010021564.1 coordinate 9,274, forward strand.
ACGGTTGATACTGCTGCAACTGCTAAAGAGAAACCCGTTGAACCTTCATTGTTTGGTGCTGCGTCTTCGTCAGCTGGCGGAACTAATCCTACCCCGGGCGGTTTTTCTGATCTTACTGGTAGCGACTTTATTGTTGGTGGTATCCGCACCGTTATTAGCCCTGACACTGACCTTCAGAAAGTGTACGTGCCCCAATGGGGTGTAACTAATGGGTCCCGTCTTGATGACGGTCGCATTTGTTGCGAAATGGTGGATGAGTTTGCTCCTCCTAAGTTTTTTGCATCTATTCGTGGGATGGAACACGACCAGCTTTTTATAGAGTTCAACGTCGGGGCTGCTCGCCAAATGTCTTTAAGTGCTGAGGTGAGAATGTGTACTGAGTACAATATCAGGGAGAAGAGGAGATTGAAGTATGTTGTTGAAGAGCGGGCAGAGCTATTGAAGGTTAGGGAAAAGGAGGTTGAGGATCTCAAGGCACAGTTATTGTTAAAGGAAGCAAAATCCGCGGAGGCTATCCGCCTCCGTGCCGAAGCTTCTAAGTTCGAAGCTATTGAGAAATCCCTTCAGGATGAGGTGAAAGCTCTTAAGGAACGTAACGCTTCCCTTGAAAAGGAGCGGGATGCCCTAGATATGAAGGTTATGGGACTTGAAGCTTCAGCTATGGGCAAGGATCGTGAGCTTACTGATTTGAATGCTCAGCTTACTTCCGTTAAATCTCACAATGATAGCCTTGTTGATCAGGTACGTACTTTTATATTTAGGCTTTTTCTCCTCTTTTTTATATATCTTCTTATCTGTGTGCTTCCGCATGATTGTAGGAGCATGAGTTGGAGGTTTCTTCTTCCGGACTCCAAGAGAAGCTTTCTAATTATGAGAATTTGACGGAGCGGCTCGAGGAATTTCAGGATGCTCAGCCAAAGATTGTTAGTGATAAGTTTGATAAGTTGTATGCTGATTTTGTGGAGATGGCCCTTCATTTGGAGGAGAAATTCTATCCGCATCTTTTGACTACCATTTCCGACCGTAGGTGGCTTCTTACCCACGACATGAAACTTGCTATCATTAAGTGCGTGAACTCGCCTAAATATCTTTCTGCTCTCGGAGCGGCCATTGGTAAGGCCATTAAGAAAGGTATGCAAGATGGATTAGCTGCTGGGATTACGCATGGCAAAGAAGGTAGAGAGTTGACAGATGTTGCTGCTCATAATCCTTCTGCGGAAGTTGATTATGTTTCCGCTTTGCAACAGCTCCAAGATGTGAACTTTTCTTTGCTTGCGGACTTGAAGTCTAATAAGGATGCTAGTGTTGAAACGGTGATGAACATTCTTCGACTGGAAGATCCTCTTGCTGAAAAGCTTGGGTTAAGTGAGCTGCAACCCCATGTTGACCAACCGATGGTCCCTATTCATCGCTCTCTGGATCAAGTTGTTCTCGATGCTCCTGCTTTGTCACTTTCCTTATATGTTTCTAGTTCCTGAGTCCGAAAGATTAAGGAAAATATTTCCAATCATAGATCAGCTCTCCGTGATGTCTTTGTTTCTTTGGCTGAGCCATTGTCCGTTACGGCTTTAACAGGCACGTAAGGCACTTCTAATGTCATTCCCGCTACTACTGACACTACCACGGCCCTGTCCATTACTTTTGCTTCTGCCAGCACAATTTCTCCTATCTCTGTTTATGATTATAAAGTTGTGGGCACGGATAACCAGGCAGATACTGATGGGAATGCGAAGCCATTTCCAAATGTTGATGATGCGGAATTGAACATCCCGCAGTGACTTGCTTACAATTTTATCTAAGATGTTTTGCTTTAGTCGTATGTGACCTCTTTGTATATGAAAAATTTTCTAACAGTTTTTATCCGTTTGATACCGCGGTCCCTTGTGACCTTTTTGTTGCGGTAAAATGTACTTATATGATTTTGAATGTTGGAAGCTTAACATAATTTTGCTATCACATGAATACCATGATGATATGTTTAATGTGATAGTCTTACTTGAATATTTATGGGTTATTCTTCCGATACTGGGTTTGCAATACCTCTTATGTATATTTGAGTGAATTGTTAGGTTTACTCATCCTTTTTGTTATGCGGAATAACGTTCGGTGGGTCATGCCCTTATTGTGTGCGCGTCTTAATCACATGTAAAGTAACTTTGCAAAGTAAAAAAAACAAATATTTTAGAAACAAACTTGTGGAGGTAGCTAGTCTCCACTTTCATTAAAAAAATTTAAAAGACATTACAATGGATAAATAAGATAGATTGAAATGCATTACCCCATCGTGTAATCCGCATGAGTGAATTGCTTACATTTTGTGAATATAAACACTTCTTGAGGTTGCTGACATTCCAAGTTCGCGGGAGTTGCTTTCCATCACGGTCTCTTAGCTTGTATGCGCCCTTTCCAAGTGCTTCTGTGACTTCGTACGGTCCTTCCCATTTGGGACCTAGCTTCCCCGTGTCTTCCGTATGGCTTGCATCATTGTTGCGGTACTCAAGGTCTCCTGGTTTGAAGCTTGTATTTTTGACTTTGGAGTTATAGTACTTTTCCATTCTTGCTTTGCTTTTTTCACATCTGCTGGCAAGGTTTCATCCTTGAGATATTCGAAAATAAGGGTCATCCAGGTATCTCCTTTTTCTTCTACCACTGCCAATATTTCCACTTCATTTATGGATTTTTCTTTTAATTCTTCGACCAATACTTGCTTACTCAAGTGTGCGAAGCCTGTAGAAGCTATTTTGCTTAGTGCGTCTGCTTTTTTGTTTTCACTTCTAGGGATTTGCCTGATTGAGAACGCCTTAAAGCTGCTTGTAAGTGTTCTTACTTTTTCCAAGTAACGGATCATGTCAACTTCTTTTGCAATGTACGTTCCGTTTACTTGGTTTGCCACTAAGCGTGAGTCCACATTTGCTTAAAGGTTTTTAACACCCATTTGTTCCGCTATCCGCAATCCGGCAATCAAAGCTTTGTATTCCGCTTCATTGTTTGTTGCCTTAAACCTGAATCTTAGGGCATAAGTGAGTTCCATCCCTTCTGGATTTGTGAGTATCAATCCTGCCCCAGAACCATCTGTGCAGGATGATCCATCCGTAAATAGGATCACTAGCTTGGGGAGTTCTTCTTCTAATTCCATCAGAGTATCCGAAGATTCCTCCTCTAGTCGTTCGACTATGAAATCTGCCAATACCTTCCCTTTAACTGATACTCTAGGTCTGTAATGTATTGCGTATTCTCCCAATTTGATGCTCCATTTCTATAGCCTTCCTGCTACTTCTGGTCTTGATAACACTTGCTGTATTGGTTGGTCCGTGATTACTATGATTGGGTGTGCTTGAAAGTATCTTTTTAGGCGCTTACTAGCATGTACTAAGGCCAACACTACCTTTTCCATTGACGTATAGTTTATTTCCGGACCCTTTAATGCCCTACTGACAAAGTAGATGGGCATTTGTTTAGCTTCCCTTTCCGTCATAAAGACCGCACTTACCGTCTCTTTTGCTGCTGCCAAGTAAACAATAAGTTCCTCTTTTTCCATTGGTGCGGTTAGCATGGGAAGCTCGGCTATTAGCTACTTCATTTGCTTAAATGCCTCTTCAGCTTCCGCGGTCCAATGAAAATCACTTTTCTTCGTGCATTTTTTCAAAGTTTTAAAGAACGGTAATGATTTCTCTGCTGATTTGGCCAAGAACCTGTTCAGGCTTGCGAGTTTTCCGTTTAACTTTTGCACGTCTTTTAAGCATTTTGGGGACGGGAGACTTAAGACAACGTTCACCTTGTCTGGACACACTTTCAGCCCCTTAGTGTTGACTTTGTACCCTAAGAACATCCATTCCTCTACCCCAAAAGTACACTTTTTAGGGTTCAGTTTCATGTTAATTTCCCTTAGAGTTTTAAACGTTTCTTCTATGTCTCTGACTATCTCATCTTCCGTGCGACTTTTGATTACAAGATCATCCACGTACACTTCGAGATTTCTACCAATCTGTTTGTGGAATGCTTTATCCACCAGACGTTGGTAAGTTGCCCCAGCATTTCTCAGACCAAAAGGCATCTTTGTATAGTAAAATATTCCTTGGCTCGTAATGAACGTTGTTTTCTCTTCATTTTCTTTTGCCATTTGTATTTGGTGATAGCCTTTGTACACGTCTAGGAAACACTTGAAAGGGAATCCGCATAAGGATTCTACCTTCCAGTCTATTTCTGGTAGCGGATAACCATCTTTTGGGCATGCTTTGTTTAAATCTTTAAAATCAACGCACATTCTCCAACTGTTATCATGTTTCTTTACCATCACTGGGTTAGACAACCAGTCATGGTAATGTACTTCCTTCATTATTCCTGCCTCCACAAGTTTTTTGACTTCTTCCTGTATTGCTTGATTTCTATTCGCTGCTTGCCCTCTTTTCTTTTGCCTAACCGGAGAACATCCCTCCCGCACGTTCAAGCGGTGTTCCGCAATATGTCTTAGGACGCCGGTCATATCCGCAGGCTTCCAAGCAAAAATATCCAAGTTGCGTTGAAGCAGGTTACACAACTTGTTGCGGCCCTCTTCGGTGAGAGTGAAACCGATCATTACTGTTTGTTCCGGATAATCTGGGTTTATTGCCACCTTGACTCTTTCTTCCACCATTGGTTTGGGAGCCCGAGGGGGTCTCTTCTGGTCCGGAGACCAACGCGCATTCCAGCGGAACCAACCTACTACTTTTTAGGGTAATTATTCCTCCTTCCACCGGGATTTTCAGCAATCCGTGAGCCGTCGACGGAACCGCTTGCAATTTCCTGACTCCTGGTCTTCCAATAATTCCGTTGTACGAAGATGGTGACCTTACGACTACGAAATTCATCCAAGCCGAAACGGAGTGTTCTTCGTCTCCAATCCTCACCAGTAGTTGTATTTGCCCTATTGGCCATATTATCTCATCATTAAATCCAATCAAAGGGGTGGTAGCTGGTACAAATTGGTTCTTAATTTCCGGGCGGAGTCGGTTGAAACAGTGTTCATATAGTATTTCTGAGGTTGATCCGCCATCTACGTACATGCGGTGGATGCAATGACCTCCTATTTCTGCCTCGATGATCATTGGACCTTCTGTCCCTTCGTCTTCATCTAGAGGTGGGAAAAGGATTTCTGTGTTAGGAGAAAAACTTTATGTTATTTTTTGCCTAGCCACTCTTTCCCAAGGTTGGACCATTAGGATGGTTAATGCTTTGTCTTTCCTGGAGGTTTCTCCTTTCTTCGCCGTCTTAGGCTATTCCTTTCCGCTGTTCTGCTTTAGCTCCTTTATTAGGTGCGAAAGCTTTCCTGCCTTGAGCATTTCTTCTATTTGTTTCTTCAGGTGCATATACTCGTCCGTGTTATGCCCTACTTCACCATGGAACTCGCAAAATTTGGTGTGATTCCGCTTCTCGACCGGAGTCTTCATTGGTGGCGGAACTTTGAATTTCCCTTTTTCTAGGGCGAAAATTTCTTTGGGAGTTTTTGTGAGGAGCGTAAACCGATCCTGCTTCCTTTCCGGCCTTTGCTGGTTCCGAAAGCTTCCTTTTCTGAAAATTACCCTCTTGCTGCTTCCATGGTGGAAACGACTTCTTCCACTCATGATTCGAGGCTGCCACCTCCCCCTGGAGGAAAGATGTGGTCACTCTCATCTTTTAATCCACCGTTTTTAGGATTGTGTCATGGAGATGTTTTGATAAGTTCAGGGTTTGTGATTCCATGCACGAATCCGGAGATCCTCATGCACTCTGGTGCCCCTTTGACGTCTTTGCTTTCTAGCTTGTATCTTTTCACAAAGTCTTCCGTAGACTCTCCATCCCGTTGCTTGATGTTATGGAGCTCTATGGGATCTTTGATGTACTTCTTCTGCTGAAGATAGTTTTCCAGGAATGCCTTTTTCAGATCGTCATAGCTGTCTATTGATTCGGCCGGAAGGTCATCAAACCATACTCTCGCATTTCCTATCAGTGTGGAGTTGAACATGTGACACCAGGTTGTCATAGCCCACCGTTCTGTTTTGGCAGCTGCCTGAAAGAGTTTTAGGTGATCCTCCGGATCTTTACTCCCGTCGTATGTTTTGATGTGGCTGGGCATTTTGGTTTTTGGGAAATCAAAGTAGCGGATTCTGGGTGTAAAAAGATCTATTTCTTCACATACCCATGGCTGGGACAAGTCGTCCTCTTCCCTACTTTGTTTCTTTTTCTTTGATCTTGATTTCCAATGCCCGCCTCCGCTGTCCTCACTTTCTGAGAACGCTTCTGTATATCTCAAATAGGAGCGCTGGTTGTGGCTGTCTGAGCGTGCAGACACACACTTTTCTCTGTTTCCCAACCTTTTGAACACGCCTCATTCTTTTAATTTTTGTCTTGACGATCCTGACCGTTCACGTCTTATTTTTGAGAACACACTAGGGCTGGGTTTTGGGCTGCGGGAGCGCCTAGATATGTGCCTCTTTTCGTGTTCCCTAGTACTCATCGTCCTTGACTCAGAGTACCGTGATGTCCCGAAGGATCCGTTAAAGTTTAGTCGGGCTTTCACTCCCTTCAACTTTTTGTATTTTTCTTTCTCCTTGTTAAACTTCTCGGCTATGATTGGCACCAACTGGTTGTAGTTTTTGTCACAATACTCCTGGAGGGCTAACGCTTATACTCAGACGCGGGCACATGAGGGGGGGGGGAGATGGGGGGGGGGGCGGGAATGTGGAGGAATGGGGGGGCGGGGCGGCGCAACCTCGGTCTTGCGAAACTGGCTCTTTTCCTCTCCCAACCGTGTTCCGCACGGGCAGACGTGGCCCCCCTAGGAGCGGATTGTTCAGGATTGCTCATGGTGAGTATTTTCGTAGAACACAGTTGTATCTTGGTCCCACGGATGGCGCCAACTTGTTAGTACAAAAAATGTTATAGGTTGGAAGGATGGATCTGGTGTGTTTATTGGACTGGGCCAATGACGAGATCTTGTACTAAATCAAGTAAATGAGAGATTTCCGGTGGCACAATAGAGGGATTGAAACCGTTAGCCATATCGGTGGGAACGGAACCCACGATTGACTCGGCTAAGAGGAAGTAAATTTTTGTGTCAAGAATGTCAGAGTATGTTTTGTGAAATGTGTCAGAAAATCATCACCTTGTGGGGTGCATGTCCCCTTTTAATAGGTGAGCCAAATATTAGGTTTTCTAATAGTTTTCGCATTGTTCGTTAGTAGGCCGAAGTTGGGGCTCTAGTCCGGGCGAGGATCCGCTTAATAAATCGTGATTTACGGACTAGGGCTTGCCTAGCGGACTTCCGTTGACTTGCGGAAGTGTCCTCTAGAAGCTTTTCGTCCGTCTTGCTGCCTCCGGACCGTCGCCAGTTTGGCCTGGGCTTAGTTCCGGTCCATTGCGTCTTTTGATTGTAATATTAGGCTTGGGCCCATGTATGGTGTATGTAGTCCAGGCCCAAAGGCCTGCTCTACGTGTTATACGTCATCAGATAACATGCTTGTATGAGTTAGATCTGTAGTCTGGCATGACAATTCATAGAGGACGTAAGGCACTGATATTCGCTAATTTATACATATATTTAAGATTAAAATCTCTCATTTACAGCATAATAAATAACAAAAATATGAATTTTAAATACATATATCGTTTAAATGTGTTATTTATCATTGTAGGCACGAAACGAAAACACGAATGTTGAGCAAAAGTATGGATGAATAGAAGTTCCTTAGAGATAAAGTCCACTTCAAGCCAATGTAGGGGTGAGCAGAAAAACCGAAAAGACCGAATAAACCAAAAACCGAAACTTAACCGAACCGAAAATAACCGAATCGAATTAATAACCGAACCGAATTCGCCAAAACCGAACCGAACCGAACTACTAATTCGGTTCTCGGGTTGGATATGGGTTTGGCACTCCGAACCGAAAACCGAATTCATATAAATATATATATATTTTTATATATTTATATACATTTTATGTTAATAATAATTTTTTTTACTAAAAATCAATGTAATTATTGATTTTTTTTTAAAAATAGTGAAATTCGGGTTATTCGGGTCAACCCGAGAACCGAACCGAATTCGAATTCGGTTTTCGGTTCGGTTGAATTCTAGTTCGGTTCGGTTCGGTTTTCGAGTTGACCCAAGATTTTTTTTTAACCGAACCGAACTAACCGAATAACCCGATAACCGAACTGATCAACACCCCTAGCTCGACAAAAGTGATATCCATGGAACTCCACTTTTGCATATCAACTATAAGTTGGATTGGCCACGTCTCAAAAGTTGGTCCACAAAGTTTTCGTGAAAGCTACGCAGTTGTTATTATAAAATGATGGCAAAGTGGAGAGAAGGATGATTAGTAGTTTATTTTTTTGAAAATGCTGTAACTACAAACAAACTTATATAAGTTTGTTTGTTTACAAAATGATGTGTCATATAATTAGTGGCATTCTCAAATTTACTTTTGAATACTCTCTCTTACATGTATCCACAAGTTACATGATACATCATTTTGTAATTTTTTTTGTATAAGTTTATTTGTGATTCTAGCATTTTTCTTATTTTTTTCCCACACGTAGCTATAGACTTTTTTTTCATTTCTTGGTTATTTTTCTTTTTTTCTTCTTCTTTTAATTAGATCTTATAAGTTTTAACTTTTAAAACTTTGTATAGATCTTTGTTTAAAGTAGTTTTAATCATTGTTTGTTTTGTTTCTATTTTATTAATTTCAAGCTTTTAAATTTATGATTTAAAAAAAAGTGTTTTGGAGCGTGCGTGATTGACTAGTCCCTTAGGCTAGAATAAAAGAGATTATAACTCGACCGAGTATTGGACTTTAACTTCCCCCTTAACTTTCGAAACTGAGCGTTTGCAAAACTTAAAAACTTTACAAATCAAAAATGATAGAGTTAAGTATAAGTTGGATGCTAAACAAGGAGTTGTCGGATCTCTTAAGAGCTCATAGAGGTAAATTGTGGCTTTTGGCTCCCACCAGTTAAATAGCACATCAAAATTTTGTTTTTTTAGAAAATAAAGATGTTCGTTTTTCCTAATTCTTAGTTTTTAAAACCTTTTTTGAAAACTTTAATAATCCACTCGCGGTATTATTTTAGCTTTTTGATCAAAATAAGATACATATCAAGGTTTCATAAGTGTTGTATGGAAATAATACAACCGTTTCCTGACGGCTCGCTCCCGTTGACTCGGATGTATAAAGGGTGAAGGAAAATAATAATAATAATAATCCAAGACCGAAATAAAACAAACGTTTCCTGATGGCTTGCTCCCGTTGACTCGGATGTATAAAGGGTTGAGGAAATTATAATCGAGGTCGAAATAAGACAACCGTTTCCTGACGGCTCGTTGACTCGAATGTTTAAAGGACCGAATTTTTTTTTAATTAAAAAATTATTAATAAAGTTGAATTAGAGTCTAAAGTATTTAAATAAAGCTTCCGTCTCTGGATTAGTCGATGGATTATTTCATAAGAAAGAAAAAAGATACTCATGAATCACGTTCAATGAAACCTTCATATGTAAATTGTTTTCATCAAAAAGGGTTTTGTAAAAAATAATTTTAAACTAAAACTTGTTAAAACCGGACAACTTTGCTAAAATAAGTACTTAACTTATGATAATAAGCGTTTCACTTTTTCAGAAAATGAAATAAAAAATAGAGGAAAATCGGAATAGTGGGAGCGAAAAGTTGGCTTACGCTTACACAGTTTGCATTTATGGGTAGTGTTAGCATCTATACTTATACCTAATAATGATTTCGTTGTTTTAAACCACCAAAAATTATTTATAAAATTTAGAAAGATTATACAAACCTAAATACAAAAGTATCTTGGCAAGTTTTGATCTCCCGAATATCGTTTCGAAGGAGTGGCGAATTGAGATTCGTCAATCGAGTTTTGTTTGATACTTAGTGGTCACAAAAGGTTTTGGTTTTTATAAAAATAAACTTGTTAACTAAGGCAAAATCAAACTAACTTAAATTTAAGGCAAGGGAAAAGATGATGCAAGTTTAGACAAGATTACTTTCAATTTAAATAATTTATATCGTTTGGCGGAAAATGACAAGGTCAAACTCAGAGGTCTCATTTTGTCCGACTTGATAGCTACTTAAGAAACAACATGAAGTTGTCCAAAACTGATTCCTAATAACTATATGCCATATCTTAAAATTGCAAGCTAAATAACGCATTTGAAGATTAAATATCTTAAATGGCAAGACTCCGAGGTCTCATATATCTAACCCTAATGATATTCGGAAAGCTAGCTTGAAGGTCTCCAAAACTAACCATCTCCAATCACGCAATCTTATCCTATTCAGTTCTGAAAGGTCAAAGCTTTATCTAACCTAACAATCTTAAAACGCAACAATATCAATCATGGATAAAGATCCTCTCATGTTCAAAATGAACATGAGAGGTAATGTTTATTTTGTGTGAGTGTATATTTTGAATAAAATACAATACAAATCTTACAAGTATGACCCACTGTTTTTTTCCTTTCACAATAACTTCAACATTACCCTCTCAATCATCGTCTAAACAAACATCAATAAATCTACTCTAACATGATAAGAAAAATAATAAGCAACAATAATAGTAAATAAGCTAAACATCATAAAATAAAAGAGATAAAGGTAACAATAAACCTGTTTTAAGCTTGGTACGAGGATAGCGAAATTCGAGGATAATGATTCTTATCTCCTTGAATGCTTCCCGTTCTTAAAGCTTAGTATATATCTTGCAAATAAAGTCAAGCATGGTGGGTCACAAATAAAGTTTTATCTATTAAGGAATAAGGGTCAAAATGAGGCGTTTTCGAATTTAATGAATTATATTTATATCCCCTAAATGATTATTTATCTGTTTTTGTCTGATGTGATACTTTATTCGTTTAGGGGATGAAAATCGTTTTTGGACTTAACGTATGTAATAATAGTTGCTTGGAGGCAAGCAACGTCTATGTGTAGGAGTATTTGATACCCGTTTAAATATTCATCTTTTTAATATCAAAATCATCATATTTATGGCATAATAAATAACAAAAATGTGTATTTTAAAAACATATACTCCCTCCGTCCCATATTAAGTGTCCACAATGGAATCTTTTAAGTATTTTTTTATCAGCTTTGACCATAAATATTTTTGTTTGTGTTATATAATATTGAACGAAAATTCTACCAACGAAAAATATATTCAAAATTCTATCCATTCATATATCTTGCATCAAGTATCATATAACGTAAGAAGAAATCATTAAGGTCAAAGTTGAAGAAAAAAGACTTTGAAAAAGTCAAGTGGACACTTAATGTGGGACGGAGGTAGTATTATTTAAATGTGTTACTTATTATTGTAGGCACGAAACGAGTGTATTTGAGAAAAATGCGAGATCTCGAGCATTTATTGAAGATTATTGAAGTCAAAAAAAGCTAGAAGAAGGGCCCAAGAAACCGGCCCAACTCAGGCCCATAGTAAGCCCAAGCCGAGCCCAAGATAAACATCGATGAGCCCATCGTGGCCCTATTCCAATTGAGGCCCAACTTTAAAAAGAAATCCATGGCCCATTATTTCTGTTGTTATAACCTAAGCAGTAGGAGACATCACATTTGGAGAGAGACGCCGCAACAAAAAGATAGTCACTTCCATTTTTTTCTTTTTCTTTTTTATTTAATAGTTTTTAGATTTAGTTTATATAGTTTATTGTTAAAACATTTTACTTTTTAAATTTTTGTTCAAGTAAAGTATTTATCATTATTAGTTTATTATTAGTTTATGATTATGTTTTATTAATTTCAAGATTTGTTATCAACTTTTTAGTTAGTGATATTTTACCCATTTAATCTCTTATTAAATCCTCTTTAATCAACTTTTTATAAAGTTTAAAGTATAAAGTTTAAAACTTTTTGCAAAAATTTCATTTGTAAGTCATTTTCTTTTATATAGTTTACGCATTTGTTATCAAACCTCATTTTTAGCACTTTTTCACATAAAGTTTTATTTTTTAATAAAATTTTGAATTTATTTTTATTATTTTATTATAAAAACGTCTTTTTATATATTTAAATAGTTTTATTATAAAAAGTTTTGATTTTTATTAGTTTGGTCGTTGATGGAGCCGTTATTGTATCCTGGTCAAATAGAGCGAATTTCGGGTTCTACCTTCTTATCATCTTCTTTGCTTTATCATTTTTAGTTATATATATATATATATTATTTCTTATTTATTGCTATGTTTAGATTGATCATGCTTGTTTATGTTATTAGTGTAGCTTTTATTATGTGCGAGTAGCGTATATATATGTTTGTTTAGAAATTGGTGGTTAGGATGTTTTGATTAATTTGTGGAAGTTCTTGTTGGTGATATTAGTTGTTAGTTTAGGTTAGTATATTGACTAGATGTTAGGTTAACCGTTTTTGGTAACGGATAGTTTTACGGATTTGGGCGAGGCTTGGCCAAAATTTCAAGGACGGTCCGCCTAATCGGTTTTGGCGCCTTATTATTGAAAGGTAAACCTAACTCAAGGTAAGGTGCATAAGACGCGTATCAAATCCGCAAGACTAACCCTTACTACAAAACGGCTAATGTAGTATAGTGAGCCGTTAACGGGAGACAATATAAAGAGATTAACCCTTATACGAGTTTTTGATCACCACAATTACTTCTTAAATTAATCGTAACATTTTAACCACCGTTTCTAGACAAACATATTCCCGTAGATTATGTTCTTATCCTTTTGCGTGTTCCCATAGTTTGCGTTTAGATATTGTTTGCCTTAGATTTATTAGTAGATTTGCATTTCTCACCTTTATTTCTTTATTAGACATAAAACCAAACCTTGGGCGATAACTAAGCATCCAATTAGACTTAATTGACGAATCTCAAATTCACGACTCATTTAGAGCGACAACCCGATAGATCAATACTTGCCGCGATACTTACGTATTTAGGTTTGTATCCTTATCTTTCCATACGTATAAATAATTTTTGGTGGTTAAAACAACGAACATCAGGCACCCATATCAGCATTCACTTCAGAGTACTTGATGCGCCTTGCCATAATACCTATTTATGAATGGCGTCTGCAACAAAAACACGTATGATGTACATATCAAATTGGGTAAAAAAATAACATTTATTTTTATTAAATAAAAACACGACGGTAAAAAAAACAACATGAAAATACATAACAAATTGGGTCCTAATTTGTATAATTAACATTTATTTTTATTAAATAAAAACACGTTAAAAAAATTAGAAAAAAACCGCGTTAGAACTAGTAAAAGTCGACAACAAAGGATTGAGATCCTCTAAAGTTTATATGAACTTTACCAGTAAAGTTTTGTCACAAAAATAAAGTAAACTTGATCCCTCAGTAGACCTCATTGTTATGTTTGTGAGATAATTTTACCGGTAAAGTTCATATAAACTTTAGAAGATCTCAATCATACAAGAAAATATATGAACAACAATGGTTTAAGCACCAAATAAATGTCAAAAACTTCAAGATTTCACTACTCTCAAAACAAAAAGCTAATCTATACATGTTACATAAGAAACATAGAGATACCAACTCAAAGATTAACGACCCCTTGCTAAAGAAGAATAACAGCCTGTCGTCATTCTGTCAAATTCTAGATATCATTTACCAAGATATATATCGCGTATCCAACCAATTAGTGAAACCCAAAACCAAAATCTCAGACTGATAGAAATTTTTTGGGAGATACAAAAACCCTAACTTGTTATATCTTTTAACTAAATGTAGCAAGAAACAAGATCCCCAACTCGAAGCGACATCTTTACTAGAAATCATCATCATTGTAGTACAAGAGAATTTTCAAGCTCTTCTTCACGTCTGCAATTTAACCAAATATGATAACAGTCATTAGAGATTTACATCATATAAATATTTTTAGGTGACTATAAACATCAAGCGATACGTACTTGCAACTGAAATTAAAGTAATTTTGCATTTTCAAAGGATCATTTTAGGTGATTATTAATCTCAGTCATTAGTTTCAATTGTTCATATCTAATTACTACCAAAATGATTAGTTTGACTAAAAAACTAAACTGATTTACTGCAACTTTAAATCCCATAAATCAGCTTTAATTCTCACCCAAACACAATTAAATATCAACACCAAGTCTTTACCAGCCTATACCTTCTTATATCCCATCGACATATCCTGAATATTTAACAAGTGAATTATTATGTAGTAATGAGGAGACTTACAGCGTTTGCGCTTCAATGTCAAACTCAACCTCATGAGGAAGAAGATCAGGCAACTGGTCAAAACGAACATCTGAATCTTCCCTGCATAAAGAAACCCGTGTCAGTAAAGACAACTTCAACCCAGTAATGAGATAATAAGTCAAATAAGGTTGTATTTCAATAAAAATGAGAGTAATTGTAACTACCTAGCATCAAGACTCGTAATAAAGGACAAGAACGGCTTTTCAAAGTTGTAGTTGCTTAGCGCAGAGATCTCAATGTACTCAAGGTTGTGTTGCCTAAGGAATCTGACCAAGTGCCTGGCGTGAACTTCTTTGTTGTCCATGTCAATCTTGTTTCCACAAAGAATAATCGGGATATCTCCACAGACCCTGATTTCAGAAGATACATATCAGTTAGTGTCTTCCCAAATGATGATGCAGATAACTTAATCTAGAGAATTATTGAAATTAGCAGACATGTGAAGGTCACGATACATTCTAGGTACATTACTCAAAGTCACCATTCTAGTGACATCAATCATTATTATAGCACCCATAGCGTCATTGCTGCAATCGTAAATGACCATTTCGTTAGTACAAGAACAACGAAATGGTCATTTATGATTGCATCAATGGCGCTAGGGGTGCTATAATAATGATTGATGTCACTAGAATGGTGACTTTGAGTAATGTACCTAGAATGTATCGTGACCTTCGCAGGTCTGCTAATTTTAATAATTCTCTAGATTAAGTTGTTTGCATCATCATTTAGGAAGACACTAACTGATATGTATCTTCTGATACGTATCTTTTAAAATCAGGGTCTGTGGAGATATCCCGATTATTCTTTGTGGAAACAAGATTGACATGGACAACAAAGAAGTTCACGCCAGGCACTTGGTCAGATTCCTTAGGCAGCAAAACCTTGAGTACATTGAGATCTCTGCGCTATGCAACTATAACTTCGAAAATCCGTTCTTGTCCTTTATTAAGAGTCTTGATGCTGGGTCGTTACAAATACTCTCGTTTTCATTGAAATACAACCTTATTTAACTTATTATCTCATTACTGGGTTGAAGTTGTCTTTACTAACACATGTTTCTTTATGCAGGGAAGATTCAGATGTTTGTTTTGACCAGTTGTCTGATTTTCTTCCTTCTGATGTTGAGTTTGACATTGAAGCGCAAACGCTATAAGTCTCCTCATTACTACACAGTAATTCACCTGTTAAATAATTAGGACATGTCGATGAGATATAAGAAGGTATAGGCTGATAGACTTGGTGTTGATATTTAACGGTATCTGGGTAGGAATTAAAGCTGATTTGTAGGATTTGAAGTTGTAGTAAATCAATTTTGTTTTTTAGTCAAATTAATCATTTTGATAGTAATTAGATATGAACAATTGAAACTAATGACTAAGATTAACATATAATCACCTAAAAATGATCCTTTAAAAATGCACAATTACTTTATTTTCATCTGCAAGTACATATCGCTTGATGTTTATAATCACAAAAAAAATATTAATATGATGTAAATCGCTAATGACTGTTATCATATTTGGTTAAATTGCAGACGTGAAGAAGAGCTTGAAAATGCCCTTGTACTACCATGATGATGATTTCTAGTAAGATTTAGAGTTGGGGATCTTGTTTCTTGCTACATTTAGTAAAAAGATATAACAAGTTAGGGTTTTTGTATCTCCCAAAGTTTCTCTATAAGTCTCATATTTTGGTTTTGGCGTTGCACTATTTGGTTAGATATGCCAAATATACTATCTTGGTTAATGATATGACTTAGAATTTGACAGCAATGACGACAGGATGGTATTCTTCTTTAGCAAGGGGTCGTAAATCTTTGAGTTGGTATCTCTATTTTTCTTTTGTGAAATATAAAGATTATCTTTTTGTTTTGAGAGTAATGAAATCTTGAAGTTTTTGACATTTATTCAGTGCTTAAACCATTGCAGTTTAGATATTTTCTTGTAGGATTGAGATCCTCTAAAGTTTATATGAACTTTATCGGTAAAATTACCTCACAAACATAACAATGAGGCCTACTGAGGGACCCGATTTACTTTATTTTTTTAGAGAAATTTACAGGTAAAGTTCATATGAACTTTAGAGGATCTCAATCATTTGTTGTAGACTTTTACTAGTTCTAATACCCGTGCACACACGGTTTTTTTCTAATTTTTTTAAAATGTTTTTGTTTAATAAAAATAAATAGTACACGTAACCCACTTCACTTATTCCGTATCTAACCTAAGGATTTTAAATAAAAAACACACACATAAGAAAATGGTGTGTTGTACTTGTGGTTTGCATGCAGTGATAAGAACATCGTGGACAAATTAAAGGTTGTTGTTTCTATGCTTGTCCTACTTTCGTAAGTATGATTTGTTTGAAAAATATATAACAAGTTATTTTGTTTGTTTATTTACACATTTTTTCAGATTTAAGTTGTGTCATATTTCTTGGGTGGTTTGATCCACCCATGTGTCAAATGTCTGTTCAGATTATCCATGGTTTGTTGAGGTCACGTAATGACCTTGAAGAAATCCTTTATATGGTTAAAGAAAAACGGCTCAAGTTGATGAAATATCTCATCATCAGCTGGCTTGTGTTTTGGGTTTTATGTTTACAGTACCAATGTGACAGCTCAAAGGTAGTTGGTTTTTGGTGAAAACAATGAAATACATATTAGCTTTTGGGTGAAATTATTTTATGGCATATATCGGTGAAACTGTAGTTTTTAGAGCGTCTCATGGATAGGAATTATATGACTAGCACAAAAAACCTACCACTCAAAAATTCCACCCCAGAAATGTGAGGATCGCCCCTAGATCTTTAGAAATTAAAGAATACATCTTTAATGCTTATGAGAGTGTACCGGTAGTATATTAGATTCTAGAACTTGCTTTAGTGATGTATCCCGAGACTGCTAGTAAGATCGCATTCGTGTGATTAGGATTTGCTATATGATAAGAGGTATTAGGATAAGCATTGTTTTTAGCATGCGTTTGTTATAGTTATTATGATCTTATTGGTCATTGGTGCGGGTTTTGCAAACTCACAAGAAGTTTTACAATCCCCTAGGCAGAGTACCTAACCGTTGTAGTGTAGTAAAGTAAGACTCGGGGGTTGTTATCGTTCTCTAGGGGAATAGGTTGGGAAGACTCGAAAAGAATAAAACAGAGGTCTAAGGGTTAAGAGAAGATTCGTTTTGTATTTTTATATTTTATAGAAAGCAGGTAAAATTATGGTTTTGAGAGG
Source organism: Tanacetum coccineum (assembly GCA_026074375.1). Classification (NCBI taxonomy): domain Eukaryota; kingdom Viridiplantae; phylum Streptophyta; class Magnoliopsida; order Asterales; family Asteraceae; genus Tanacetum; species Tanacetum coccineum. Next base: position 26,761 of record BQNB010021564.1, read on the forward strand.
TTTGGCTTGGTTTTAGCTAATTAAACTAAATATAAATCTAAACTACTTTAGTGAAAACTATATGGGTAAACGAACGTATTTACTTAATCATGCACTACTCCTCAGTTTGCTTCTCCTAATCCTATTGCTTTGTCACACTTGTGATGATATGTGTAAGTATTTCCTTAGTCATGAACGAATTACATGAAAACGTCGTCTATGTAATATTCTGTTAAGGCAAAGCACAAGTAAAGTAGTATAAAGACTATTACAAGGCCCCTAAGAATATATTACATGCATTAAACACTTAAGAGGGATCAACCATATTAGGGGTAAGGTAGTATGAAGATTGTTACCGATGGTATCCTTTCTACACACTCGCGTTTCCCTAAACGTCTATGCTAATGTAATATTTTATAGCTAGTTTTCTAGTGCCTAACGCACACATCCATCACAAGAAGCAATATTAAAAGGGTCTACAAACTTAGTTTCATGCAATCATAAGTAAATACTAATGGATCTAGCCTTACATGTTAAAAGGAAGCGAAGAACAATAAAGAATCAAACAACACATAGACATATTGAATGATAAAAGATAGAGGACTTCACTTGATCAAAACATATGTTCAAGGATGATACAATAAGGTTTTGACACCCTTTAAATGACTTAAACAACTGCTATACTCGACTTTGAATAAAGGGGTTCGGTTCACAAAAGTTACACACCTAAAACCCTAAAAACGAGTTTGTATATATAGGAAAACGGGCGCGACGACGTCGCGTTATAATCCTGACGTTGTCGTCCCGCCAAATCTTCTAGGACTTCTTTAAGTCGGTTGGATCCTAATGTCGTCGCAAGAATTCTGACGCCGTCCTTTATAAGCAATGACGCCATTTCCACGCACTGTACGCGTATTCTTCAAGAGATTTGGTGTAGAGTCGTAGTCTTGTCCGTTTCTTCTCTAAATGAGTCCAAGTCACGTGTATTTCCTCCAAAAGCCATCCAAGTGCTAAAACATAAAAATGAATGATTAAGTACATAATTTGGGCATAATTGCACGATTTAGGGGGTTAAATGATCCCTAAAAAATGTATAAAATGACACTTCGTCTAATACCCCTACACTTAGGATTTGCTTGTCCTTAAGCAAATGGGCTTTTCTACCTAGAAAATAGCAACATCGGGGGTATTTTACCTACTTTTCTAAGATATTTCATGACACAACCTTCTAGACCTCGTAATTAAAAGCACGGAAGTTATATACTAGCACCTCGTATAAGTGTTTGGATTCTCTCATTCTCTCAGGTGTATAATGAATTATAACAATATGGGAACGGGAAAATAACACTCATTACCTGTCGTAGCATATAAATTACCATAGGCTTGGTAAAGGATCAAACCTCTACCGCTAGGCGCAAGTACTAAAAATTACTATCAAAGAGGTCTTTAAGGGTTGTGGGGTGTAGGTGTGTGATAACAATAATGGAAATGGAAACGGATGGGAAATATTTGGGGGTGACTTTTTGGGTGAATTTTGGGTGAAGTGGTGTGTTAATTATTTATAAGAATACACGCTGATTGGGTTGCTAAGCCAAAGACTCGACCACTTAGACAAAAGATGTATAATACTCTACAAAACTCTACATCAAACTCTTTGTTTTTTGATAAAAAGATAATAATACAAAACTTAGGATTAATAAACACACCCATACACTTGAGTTTTTGATACTCAATACATAAGCTAAGTAATGATCTGAATTGAAGTGGATCAACATAACATGGAGACTATCGAACAAATATGGGGGTAATGATTTAACTTTTCTTCTCATTCTTCCGCAAAATAAATACCACCATGAATCCCAATCGTCCTAAAACTGTATTTACAAGGATAAGGACTTAGCAACTATGTACTCAAATAATTAGCTTGGGTTAAACAATAATATACTAAAAACGAGTACATATAAGGAAGGCTAAGGCGATTTGGGTGTACATACTCAAATAATTATCATAATCATATGACTTAAAACTGACACAAGACGCGAATTCATCTAAACAATTTATTTAATATGTTTGAAATGGTTCTTAGAAACTAGATTTTCCTTTAACAACTTTTATGAAATACCCTTGATTGCAATTAAAACGAGGTTAAAGACAAAACAAAGCATGATCAATTAATAATTCAAATATATAAAAATAAATAACTAAGAATAAAACACACAAGACACTCCTAAAATGAATTAAATTAAAAGAATTAGGTTGCCTCCCAAAAAGCGCTTGTTTTTGTTCGAGTCACAAGCCTGACTCTACCTTTATTTAACAGATAAAGGGGAGGGTTCCCCTACAATTGAGTTCAAGTGCGGGTGATAGTAACGGTATACACTATTATTGTGAGAAGGGGTCACATGCTGAAAAATTAGTTGTTGAATTATATGCTCCAAATCATGTGTTTCTTTAATCCTAACCTTCTCTACTTCTTTTGGCCTAACGGGTGAATTAAGTTCTCTTCCTAGAAAAGAAACTTACTTACATTCTAATTCCCAATCATTTTCTATCATCTCCATATTTGAAAAATCAACACCTAGGGATCCACTTTGTCTTAATAAACCTAGTTTAAATCCATAATGTTTCTTAGATCATCAATGCATGGATGATAATAGCAATACATTTCCTTAGGTTGAAAAGACACCATGTGAGGCGAAGGTGGTGTATTAATGGTTGATTTGTCTACTACCTTAATCCTAAAATTATCTGGACTATGTAGTTTGATGGGTAGGTCGGTTCCTCTTTTGTCTCCTAGATTTACATCTAAGGGTGAGAAATTGGGTAAAAGTTAAGGCTCCGGTTCATCAACACTAGGAATTTACCTAGAACTAAGAAAGATGTCATGACTACAAGTATTCAAGCCTAAATCTTCTAGTTTCGTGTGGTCCAAAGGTTCTACCTCCATCGGGATTCCTAGTCTCTTCTACTTCTTCCGGGTAAGTCACGGGCGGTGTGTATACCTTAAATGATGGGAGGACTTGTGGGGAACTTTGTGGGCTCAAATTTTCCGCATCATATCGGTACTTGACGTTTCGGTTATTGTTTGTACCAGGCTTAAAGCCAAAGGTACTTTCCCTTACAAGAGGTGGACTAGGGAAGATTGTGTGGACGTATTTAACAGAGAGTGACTTTGGTAAGACAAATTTAGGTATATGGAAAGATGCCTTTTCTGTGAGAGCTTACGAGAATTTATGACCATTAAGGGGCTCAGGATCCTCAGTGTCGGGGTACCTCGTGATTTTTTTGATCTTCGTGAATTTATTCTTTTTAACCCTTATTTCTTCTTTTAATTTCTCAACAACTTTCGAAGCGAGTTGCATGAAATCACTTCCTATAACGCACATGTATTCTTCAAGTTGGCGAACTTTTTCTTCTTGGTTGAGTATGAAATTCGTTACGAGACCTTTGAATTCTTCCTGATGTGATGGCTTTAGTGGTAGTTGACGCATTGTATTGCTTGTCAGCCCACATAGGTCTCCACTCTTCACCATTAGCGAGATTGCGTCATTCATGAGCGTATCAACTTGGCATTCCATAACCCCTAATAATTGCTCTATGTTGGCGTTTTTGTAGTTAAGGCTTCCTTCTTCTAGGAAGATGGGGTCGTTCCATCCTTCTTCCTCATATCGGCCCATCCCCGTCCTCAATGGGGATCGGGGATCCCCACGGGGATTCGGGGAATTTTCGCCCTTATAAATTGAGCATAAAAATTACACAACTAAACGAAAATATAAAGAATTGACCTACATAATGTCTTAGAACGCATACATTGTACAAAGTTTGATTAATTAAAATGTCATTCAACTTTAAAGCATCGTAAATACTAAAATATCACATATACTATATAAATAAATTGGATCGAATGTGTGTATTCGGAGAAATATTAGTTGAATAATATGTAGTTAGTACTTAGCATTTTAAAAGTAGTCAATTCATTAAATATGGCATATACATACAAATATACTTCAAGTATAATACTTGTCAATACGTACTAACTTATACATATACATGTACATGTTGTATTAATATACAAATAATTTATATATATTTGTGCATTAAAAAGTTTGAGGTCGGGTACGGGGCTGAGGATTTATGTTATCCCTATCCCCGCCCCATCCCTGGTTTCATAATTCGGGGATTCCCTATCTCCATCTTCGTCCCCAGTCAACTCGGGGATTCCCCAATCAATTTGGGTTTGTGGATCGGGTCCCCATCGGGTGCGGGTTTTATTACACTTTTATTTCAATAATGAAGTAGATTCTTTTTTATCAATCAAAACCCTTTCCCAAACTGTACAAGCTTCTTCCAAAGCATACGGCTTTATGGATGTAGATGGTGATATATATACAGATGGATCTTATATATATATGGTATAATGAAGTACCACATGGGTGGATATATAGGAATCAAAATCTGCCGAATCACTTATGTTATGATCTTCTACATCCTAAGTCTTCCTGTTCCATCATCTGACTTATGTTCTTCATGTAGCATTCAAACTGAATGACTCTATGAAATTATGTTGATTCTTCCACATATTATAGGTAACGTAGGAGACATCTCTATTTTTCCCTCGGGAATCTTTAGAATTACCACTGCTTAGCTTTCAATTCGACTCTGACCATGAAATGAAATGTGAATAATCCGTCCCCTTCTCTTTGAAAGAAGGGGCGCTTCCGGTTCTGTCGGTGCTTGAAATAATTTTGTCTTCTCCATACTACTATATATCTAGAGTCAATAATTTTATATGAGGAACTACTGAACTCAATCACTTGCTGCCGTTATCTTTAGTTTTCTGTGAGGTCTATCCAGTAGAGGTATCTCAAATTGCATCAGTGATTGAATTCTAGTTTTCGTCGAAACCTAATTGTTACTTCCCAATAACTTAAATCAATAGTTCAAACCGCACATCAAAGGTAGGCATTTCCGCATTTTTATAGGAACTTCTGTACCAGAAACAAT
>BQNB010021564.1:36743-64095 GCA_026074375.1 Tanacetum coccineum
TTGCAAACAGTGATTCAATTGATGATGAAAAAAGAGAATTCTTGGTTCAGTTCTCCACCTTAACGACAGAAAAAAGGATTGATCAAATTTTATTGAGTCTGACTCATAGTGATCATTTATCAAAGAATGACTCTGGTTATCAAATGATTGAACAACCGGGAGCAATTTACTTACGATACTTAGTTGACATTCATAAAAAGTATCTAATGAATTATGAGTTCAATACATCCTCTTTAGCAGAAAGACGGATATTCCTTGCTCATTATCAGACAATCACTTATTCACAAACTGCGTGTGGGGCTAATAGTTTTCATTTCCCGTCTCATGGAAAACCCTTTTCGCTCCGCTTAGCCTTATCCCTCTCTAGGGGTATTTTAGTGATAGGTTCTATAGGAACTGGACGCTCTTATTTGGTCAAATACCTAGCGAAAAACTCCTATCTTCCTTTCATTACGGTATTTCTGAACAAGTTCCTGGATAACAAGTCTCAAGGTTTTGATGATATTGATATTGATGATATTGACGATATTGATGCAAGTGACGATATTGATGCTAGTGACGATATCCTTGATATGGAGCTGGAACTGCTAACTAGCATGAATGCGCTAACTATGGATATGATGCCTGAAGATGAAGACCAACTTTATATCACCCTTCAATTCGAATTAGCAAAAGCAATGTCTCCTTGCATAATATGGATTCCAAACATTCATGATCTGGATGTGAATGAGTCAAATTACTTCTCCCTAGGTCTATTAGTGAACCTTCTCTCTAGGGATTAAGAATACAACATTTAAAAACAGTAATTTTTAATCAGAGGGTTAATACTGTTAAGGATAAAAAATTTAATACTGCTACGCCAAAAGCAGTAGTTAATGTTGTTAAGGGAAATAATGTTAATGCTGTTAAGGCCTCAGCTTGTTGGGTTTGGAAACCAAAGACTAAAGTTTTAGACCATGTTTCTAAACACAACACTGCATCAATCACCCTAAAAAAGTTTGATTATGTTGATGCACAAGGCAGATCCAAGTCAGTGATGGCTTGAGTCCCCAAAAGAAACTAATTTTCTTATCTAATGTGCAGGGCAATCCATAAATGGATTTACAGGATCAAGGAGTGATTGATAGTGGATGCTCAAGGCACATGACAGGGAACATGTCCTATCTTACAGACTATGAAGAGATAGATGGAGGATATGTTGCCTTTGGAGGTAACCTCAAAGGAGGGAAAATCACAGGCAAAGGTACAATCAAAACTGGTAATTTAGATTTTGAGAATGCGTATTTTGTAAAAGAGTTAAAGTTTAACCTCTTTAGTGTCTCACAAATGTGTGACTCGGAGAATAGTGTTCTCTTTAATGACACTGAATGTATTGTTTTATCTCCAAACTTTAAGTTAACTAATGAAAGTCATGTTTTACTTAAAGTTTCTAGAAAGAACAATATGTATAGTATTGATTTAAAGAATATTTTTCCTAAAGAAGGTCTAACTTGTCTCTTTGCAAAAGCCACATCTGATGAATCTGAACTTTGGCATAGGAGGCTTAGATACATAAATTTCAAAACTATGTATAATCTAGTTAAGAGATATCTTGTAAGAGGTTTACTTTCAAAACTTTTTCAAAATGATCAAACCTTTGTTGCTTGTCATAAAGGAAAGCAACATAGAGCTTCTTGTAAGTCCAAAATAGTAAGGTTAATCAACCAACCTTTATGGATGTTGCACATAGATTTGTTTGGTCCAATATTTATAAAAAGCTTAATAATATTGCCTAGTTGTCATAGATGATTACAGTAGGTCCTGTTGGGTTTTCTTTCTAGCTACTAAGGATGAGACTAGTGGTATTCTTAAGTCCTTTATAATTGGAGTAGAAAATCTAATAGATCAAAGGGTTAAGGTAATTAGGTGTAACAATGAAATGAGGTTAAAAGAAAATTAGAGAATTCTATGAGTTGGAAAAACAGGAAAGAGAGATGTGTGATAAAAAAATAGATAGAGTGATTTAGTGAGTAAAAGAATCGAGAGAATTTTAAGAGTTGAAAAACAAAAAGAGAGATGTGTGATAAAAACAGATAGAGTGATTTGGTGAGTAAAAGAATTGACAGAATTTGTGAGTTGAAAAACAAAAAGAGAGATGTGTGATAAAAACAGATAGAGTGATTTGGTGAGAAAAATAATTGAGAGAAGTGATGAGAATAAAAACAGAAAGAGAGTTGTTTAAAAAACAAAAAGAGAGAATTGTGAGTAAAAAGAATTGAGAGAAATCAAAAACAGACAAAGAGTTTTTTTGAGCTAAAATGTGAAGTTAATGATGGAAAAGCTGATTAAAATAGAATTGGAGTTGCTGGTGATTGAAAGTTAATGCTGCTAGGCATAAACTTACTACTGCTAGGGAAAGTTAATGCTGCTAGGGAAAGTTAATGCTGCTAGGCATAAACTTACTGCTGCTGAGGAAAGTTAATGATGCTAGGCATAAACTTACTACTGCTGATTGAAAGTTAATGCTGCTAGGCATAACTTACAACTGTTGGTGAATGTTAATGTTGTTGAGGGTAGTTTTATAAATACTTCGATTAATGGTTTCATTCACTCATTTAATCGATTTCATTCAATTATATACTCTCTAATCACAAAACCTTACTTAATTTCATCATTTATCATCAAAACCCAACACAATGACTACAGTTTACTAATACTTACAATTTATTCGTGTTTTTGGCTAAACCCGCTGATGAAAAGTGAGGGGGTTATGAACGAAGTTCGTGTGATTTTTCTGAATGCACTCATATAAAGGTATGCTTTAACCGATAAAATCCCTTAGTATACTTATGTATTGAAACAATTTTGGGCTACTGTCAAGGTGAAAACGGTCAATGGGGAACAACAGTTACAAGCCTAGTGGATGGGAAGAAGATAGTTGTTACTGAAGCATCTGTTAGAAGAGACCTTCAATTAGATGATAAGGAAGGTAAAGATTTCTTGCCTAATGCCACAATTTTTGAAGAACATACAAGAATGGGGTATGAAAAACTTTCTCAGAAACTAACTTTCTATAAGGCATTCTTTTCCCCTCAATGGAAATTCTTATTCATACTATTTTCCAATGCCTAAGTGTAAGACTACTAACATGGAATGAATTTAGTAGACTATGGCTTCTGCATTATTTTTTAGCCAAAACAAACTAAAAGTTCACTTTTCATGTATATTTTTGAAAGCATGGTGGAAGAACTTAGATATTGCTGGTAAATTCTTGATGATATCAAGGTTATACAAGTCTTTTTTTGGATAATCAATTGAGGGGATGTCAAGTCACAAGAGGATTTTGTCACACCCTCTCATCAAAGAAGGATTTTTGCTAACTGAGAAGGCAAAGCAAAATACTTTTTGGTAAGGGAAACACCTTTAATTCCAACCCATAGTGGTTCAGCTCAAGAAATAATGGTAGGTGAAGGGTTCATCAATGCTAAATGATCCACTCAGACTCCCATCATTACTTCAACCTTCATATCTCAACACCAAAGAAAACAAAATCTAGAGAGGTTCAAAGAGACAGGACACTGTGGTACATGGCCCTGTGATACTATGAAATATAGCAGATCGAGGCTGTCATATGAGGAGACCTAGTATGCAATTAAGGAATTGAAGATTCTTGATACCAAATTGCAACAAAGAGTGTCTTGACTTGGGAGAACATAAAAAGACTGCTTAAGGTTTAGTGTTGTAACATCAGATTTTCGGAATTTAGAATGCGATGTCATTCTTTGACTTTTTGGGTCTGACTTGACTTATAAGAAATGATCATCTAAATCACGTTTCACGACTCGGACTCTAAAGCATTTGATGTGAGAATGACTTTCTTGGCAATTTTTAGTTCTTGCCGAGACCTGGAAAGAGCGAAAAGGGCTTAAAACAAGCAGCCAAACATCTCTTTATTTCGAAACAGTATACAACGCGGACACAAAAACCAATAAAATTTCGTTTTTAGTTATCAGTATTTATATAATAAACCAAACTTAATTAAATTAATTCATCATTTTTTTTATTAAAAGCGTTTTTGAAATACGCGATAGTCGAGTTTGAAATCCATTTTATTTCGGACGGAGCGAAACCGGTTCATAAATTGAATAACAAATATTTTATAAAATGTTATAAAAATATTTATGAAATATTATCAAATAAATACTCATTTTTATCGGAAAAATGATTTTAAAAATAAATGGCCAAGTTTCGAGATTTTGAATACATTCGTTTATATGTCGCTCAAAGGAGTCGTCCGAACGCTTTTATCAAAAAGTATAATAAAATGTTACACTTTTAACCCCTCCACTCTTTCAACTTGTCACTTTAATTTATATATATATATAAACTTATACATCTTTTTTTTTTCATTTCACTCCCATATTATACACACACTCTCATTATTCTCTCTCCCTCCCCACTCATCTTCTCCGGCGACCCCCACCCCCGCCGGCCACCGCCGCCGCCGCCGGAAAACTTTTCCGGCGGACTTTTCCGACCAACACCAAATATGCTTCCACTCACCCGATCTACTCGATCCCCTACACCACTCTCTCCCACGCGCCTTATAACACCACCATCGCCACCACCGAAACCACGCCACCACCACACCCCGCCTGCCATCATCATCATCATCATTTTTCCAGCTCCGAGGGTGCGTTCGATTTGGGGTTTAACACCTCAAAAGGGTGCGTTTGATGTTATATAATCACAAGGGGGGTGTGGGATTTGTTTGGTTTCTCGGTTAATAAAAAAACCACCAACTAAGGTGTGCGTGGTGTTCACACAAAAAAGGGTTGTGTTGGGTCTGAGGGCTGTCAGACAGCAACAGGGGGGTGTCTATGTCGGGTTTGTTTGTTTGGGTTGGTTTTGTTCTAAGCGGGGTATGTTGTTCGGCTAGATAAGCCCCTGAATGTGTGATGCGTGTGTTTGGTTTTATAGACAACCACCACAAGTGGTGCGTCGGGTTGGGTTTAACAACCAAGGGGCACGTTTGGCTGTCAATAACAGCCGGGAATAGCCGGGGTGTCGGGCTAGGCTCGGGACAGCCGGGGGTATTTGGTTTGCGTCGGGTTTGACAGCCGCCACTATGGGTGTGGGTTGGGTTGTCGGGTTTGGTTTGTAACAACTAGGGTGCTTTTGGCTGTGACAGCCCCACCTAGGGCGTGTATGGGTCGGCTGAGAAACTGCCGAGGGGTGCGTTGGTTTTTGGGCACCACAGCCGCAAAGGGTGCGGTTGGTTTGTGGTAAGAACAGCCCACCAAAAAGGGCGTTTGATTCTTGTGGTATCACCGCAATAAGGTGTGCCTATGGCTCTATACAGGACCAACGCACAAGGGTGCGTTTGGCTGTCCGGGTCGGGTGCGTGAGTTTAGTTGCGGGGACAGCTGGGAAACAGCCGGGAAAGGGCGTGTTTGGTTTGTTTGGTTTAACAGCCGGGGGGCTGATGGGTTTGGCTGCGAAAACAGCCGGGGTGCGTCGCGTTTGAGTGTGTTGTCACCGAAATAAAGTGAGTTTAGTTAACGCGAAAATATATAAATTGTTTCATTTAATCGATTTATATATAATGTGATGAAAAATATTAGAACTTGCGCGAGTCTAGTTAAATATGAAATAAATATTAAAACCGAGACTGATATAATAGTATAAGTGATATAGACATATTTTGATCGACGAGAACTTGGACTAAAAATGGAATTTAGTGCCTTTATGTAAACGGATAATTTAGAACGAAAATAGAACGTGGGATTCGGAATTCGAGACTTTGATAAGTTAGACTTTAGTTTATAAAATATAACAAATTATATTTTGACGGACGTTTTGACATAAAACGGGACTTTTAACTCCCAATAACGAATAAACTGGAACGAAATCGAAATATACACTTTAATAGAAAATAAGTTATTTTAATATATATTAAACCTGACAGATTATTAATTAAACGATTTGAGCACTTTCGAGCCCGTTTTCAGCCTTCCGGCGAAACCCGAAAGTTGTTAGTAATGGCGTTTTACTTTGACCGGCGAGGCTTATCAGCTTCTTTAGAAGTTGAGATTTAAGTTAGGATTGGACGGAAATGGAAATAGTTTATCATATACAAATACTGTATTCCACGGTTAAGGTTTAAAACGCGAAGTTGAATTCTCATCTCATGTATATATGATGCATAATAAAAAAATATGCTATGATTTACGTGGTAACGAAGTAAGCAATCGTGATCGTATTTATTACGTTGTATTATAATCGTAGCGACATAATTTTAGGTCTGTGGTCGAGATGTTGCAGATTCAGTGTGATTAATTGGATTAAGTGGATAGTTGGTCTTTAATCTATGTGAGTTCATAGCCTCGTTTCAATTCTTTTGAATGTTTTATAACCCGGAGGGGGATTACATGCTTGTCGTACAAAATCTTTATTTGGTCTATCTTATAAACAATGTGATTGTTTAAAGGATTTTGTGAGTTTATGCCCTTGTTTTACTGGTTTTTACATTTATTCTTGGGGTGAGAAATGCTTGTTTGACAAATGCATTTAGATGAGTTAGTTCAAATTGGTTTACATACTTTTTGATAGCTCGCTTTGGGATACATCATTTGACTTCATTTTTGGTCACCAAATGCATACTTTACATTGAATAATTTCGGATTTGCTTAGGCTGATTGATTGATATAATAAAATTTCTGCCCGGTGTTCTGGGAGGGGATGACAGGTAACGGGAGTACAAATTTTTTACTTTACTGCCTGGGTGTTCTTGGAAGGGGGACCCGGTAACGGGAGAGTAGTTATATCTACGTTTAGTTGTTTATCACACTTCCAGAAAGTAGGGCTAAATACAAGTTACGTCACAGCGTCCTATGAACTGTAAATCACTTGGAGGTTGTCGAGCGCGAATGTTATGAAATAGATCTTTTCGGGGTGTGGATCCTGTTCGGGTGATTAGCGTCACTGGTAACGAAAATTATAGATCTATTCGGGATTGACAACCCCCGTTCGGGTGACTAGCAATCACTGGGAACGAACGTTATAACATGTCGGATTATATCGTTGGGACCTTCGGGCCTCCCCAACATGACACGAAATTTGTATAGTGCGGGCACGAATTTATATAGTGCGGGAAGTGTGTGTTCACGGAATTTATATAGTGACTCAATTGTGTTCATAAATTTGTCTTATTACTTGTTGTGTTCTATTTTGTTATGCATTCTTTTATAAATCTTTGGGATAAGATTGGTTACTTTTGATGACATAAAAATGTGTTATGCATTCTTTAAAATCTTGGGATTTTTAATACGTACTGTGATATATACAGTGGAATTACATTTATATTTAACTAATCTATGATAAACCTCACCAAATCTAATGTTGGACATTTTAGCTTGTTTTTCTCAGTGTGAATTAGAATGCTTGTGGAATATTTGATGTGCATTTGGAGTCTTTACTGATCAAGCTTTTTCTTGTGATGCAAATTATGGGACAAATGTATTATTAAATTCAGATTTTGATTAAATCAACAAATGTAAATTTTTCAAACGACACCTAGAGGTCGTTTCTTTGTATTATTGCTGTTGTATTACGAAAGGAAAACTCCCCATTTGGTATTCGACTGCGTTGTAAGTGATTTTTTTGGGTGGTGTTACAGATTGGTATAAGAAGCCAAAATGGTTATAGAGACTAGGTTGCATATTTTTACCAATGACTATAACCCGTTTTCATACAATATTGCATCACAACAAACATTTTCAAAGTGCATACTCACTACTTGCTATGAGCTTCCACCCCCCATTGTGTTGTCATTTAAGTGTTACGTGGCATACTTATTATCATATTATATATATGCTTGCATTGCTTTCGCGTATATCGTACGCTTTATTTATTTAAAATACCGGAGCGTTTCTTTCCGACATTTGTTGGGTTGAACATGGTCTCAATTATATGTCAGACATTGTGAGTTGCACAATGGTCTCAAATATTACCTCAGACATTGTAAGTTAAACAATGGTCTCAATTATATGTCAGACATTGTGAGTTGCACAATGGTCTCAATTATACCTCAGACATTGTAAGTTAAACAATGGTCTCAATTATACCTCAGACATTGTGAGTTATACTTCATGGTCTCATTTACTTCTTAGACCATTGTGAGTGGCACCATGGTCTCCATTTTGTTCTCAGACATTGTAGTTAAATAATGTCTCTTAAGAATATTATTTTTCTTATAAATCTATATTATAATATCGTATTAGCAGAAGGCCGTTATAATTTTGTTACATGGAATTTCGTTCTCAGACATTGTAAGTTAAACAATGGTCTCTAAGGATATTTTTTTTTCTTCATAGCTTTATACTATATTGTATTACACGGAGACCGTCATAATTTTGTTTACATGGGATTATGTATGAATTTAAGTATTACAAGTCTTGTATGGGCGGGACTTGTAATAGGAAGATTGATATGATAATCGCTATGCTGATTCGTTCATAGAGACCTTTACCTTATTTACTCTAACCGAGTGCTCATTAACTATCTTGAACTCTATGTTGATCTCGCCTGGCAGTTTTTACTCCCAGTCTCCGAAGACGAGTTTGGAACACTCGTCCCATACTCAGTAGAACACATGCATCGTCATGTCAACCACCTTGAAGGTTATGAGAGTACGCGTATTGCACCAGGAATTATTAAGTAGGATGATTTATAATTTATTTATTTGAAAGGATTGGGACGCCTCTTCAGTTAAATAAATAAATTATAAATCACCGAACCATAAGTTTATCATTTCTTACTTACATAAATTTGGACGCTTCTTTATGTAAATAAGAAATTATAAATGAGTGGGCTTAATGGTATCCGATATGACACGAGTATGAACCTAAAATCGATAATCATCAGAATCCGTTAAAAGGGTCTAGAGACACAATCGTGTCTTACTACTCAGCAGAATCTTAAGGCCTCACTTGGAGCTACCTTATCACATTCTTAAGTTATTACTGTTGCCGTTGCTAATCCTCGCGATCATTAACTGTTCGTGGAACTAACAGACTTGTTACACACTTGAGTTAATGGAGTTGATTCGTCCTCAAACTAGCGACTGAGTACATCAACATCATTAAAAATAATTGCAAGAAACTTGTGAAGTGACAACACTATCTTCTCAGGCCCTGAATTTCCTTTCTTCAAATATAAAAGATCTTGATTTATCAGAGACAATGCTGGAGCTTTAGGATCTCTCTGACAGCTTTAAACTAGATGGTCGTGGTCTTTGTGGATGTAGGAGATTGCATGATTTCCTTTCTTTTACTTTTCCCAAAACAATGTCATTTTCAAGAAATTTTCATTTGGATCAATATGATATTGATGCTCATCTCTTGAAGTCAATCTTTGTCTCAACATCTATCAGCAATTTTTCTTACGCTGTGCCCTCATTATTAGTCAGTACACTTTATTCATAATGTCTTGTGATACTTGCTTCGTCGGTATTTCATCATCATCTGAAGAATACTCACTTCGGGGGAGATTGTTAGCCTCAATTTATTGAGTCGAACAAGGAAGCTCGGTCACTCTACGATGGAGCTTCGGTCTTTAATTAGTTAATGTTGTAATAAAATATTATCGGGAATCGGGCTCGATAGATAATCTAATATTGTATATGTTTCGGGTTTAATCCTAAACAAAACTCGAGCCCGGGTCCTAGTTAAATATCCCACGCGTCGTAGGGATATATATATAGATATTTTCATATGAAAATATCTCGAAAATCATAATATCTAATTCTCATAAATCAAATATCTTTTTTTTCTAAAATCTTTTCTCTCTAAACTCTCTCTCATCTCTCTCTCATTTTCGTCTCTCTCTCTAGTTTCTTTGATTAGTGGTTCGGGTTATGAAGTGAAAGTGTAAATCGGGATCCTACAAACGTCATGGCCATGATTTATCTTATACAGACATTGCTTAATACCTCAAATGGTTTCATTGGCTCGTGACAAAAAAATGTTGTTGTTTTTGAAGAGTCTGGGCTTGTAATATCATTGTTGTATGGTGTATCGACTAGTACTAGTGGATGTTCATGAGCAAAATGTGTTATGTTCAATTGTTCATTTCGAAGGCCCTTCATCGACTTCTTGAAAAAACAAGTGTTTTGGCATGTTGTTACTGTGATAAGGGAATGGGAGATGAAAATGATTCTGATGATCAACATCGTTGTAATTTTTACCTGATGAATCATATAATACACAATCACTATATATATTTTCCATACAAACTCGCAGCTATAAAAGGTAATTAATTAAGGTACGTGACGTAGTTTTACGTACCCTTTTCAAGATAATGGACATATGCGTGTGTCTTTCCTAATATCAGCATTTATCACATTTAAATATCTAGTGATGTTCATCTCCTCTGAAATGAAGTTCACATACCTTACATTTGGGATTATTTAGCTTTTTGATCTACCTCCAAAAAGGAGTAAGCAAGGGTGAGTGGGTGAGTATGTTCTAAATATCCCTTTGTGTGATATATGATTATAACCCTTTTTGACGTGAAAAGACAATCACTATGGGCGGAAAAACGTAAACAAGTGGTACATTGACAAAACCAGACCTGCTTAAAGGGGTTGATATTCACCAAAGTTTATTTATAATGCACGCAACCACTTTTAAGTTTTTTTTCGCAAATCATTATTCTTTAGTGCATCAACCATCTTTGTTTCCCAATTGTATGTATGACATTTTAATTTATCCTAGTGTGTGTATCATTACGGGCCAAGTTCGATACATTTGAATGAATACTCACTTCAAAATTTATCAAACTTGATCCATTATTCTTTACTAAGTATCATATTTTTCTTCCTATTGAATGTATAAACTTCTAATTTATTCTATTGTGTATATCATTACGGGTCAAGTTCCATGCATTCGAAGGGATAATCATTTAAAATGTATCAAACCTATAACTCAAAAGTTTAACCCTACAATAGGAATTAGAAGTTTATACAATCAATAGGAAAGGAAAAAGTTAGATACACACTAAAAAAGAATGAGTAAAGTTCAATACACTTTTAAACCAATTTCCCAAATTGTTATTGTCATAATACTGTTTTTGTTAATCGTAATCATAATTAACCTTCTTTTATATCTTTACCAAGGACCAATATTTTATCCGTACATTAGTTAAGTATCCATTACCTAACCTGCTTAACCCGTTTCATTTTGACCCGTACTGAACCTGCTCGACCCGGATATCGTGTGAGTTGTGTCTTTTTTTCTATAGTGAAAAGGTAAATTTATATTAACTCCAAAAACATATATACAAGTATATTGCATGACTTTTGTTGCATATGACATGCCATAGCAAAACAAAGTTCGCACAGACTAAATACAGTCTGCTAGAAACAATACAACAACCAATACTGCAAATGCAACAGCAAAACCATTACTATCACCAATTCACCAAAAGGACTTCTGTCTTCTGTGACTAACTAAATACTTTATCTCACATCGCCTAAGAATTTTTATGGGACTGTAGGGTGAATGGACTCAAGAGGATATAACGGATCACTTATGTGAGGATCTTTATCCAATTTCCTTGACTATTTTTCTATAGTTAATATCTTAATGTCGTTTGTAAACTGATTGTTAACATGGTCTATGCGGGTGCTGAAGACTGGTCAAATAGACCTGACTAAATTTGGAGTCGACCCAAGTAAATGTAAGCACTGCAAAAGTTCCATTCTTGGTCAAATTTCGAAAACTATAGGTGCCAAATACTTTTGACCTTTTTAGCTTCTTTTTCCTTTCTGATTTCACCCGTTTTAGAAAGAAAAAACGAGAATCGACCCTGATGACGTATAGCATCACCCGGACCGCAAGCCCGGACCATACAATAAGCAGTTGGCCTAAGCCCAACACCCGAAAGGGTCCAAAGTAACCAAAGGACAACCGCTCCGCAAAGAGCATGATATGTACAAGGCCGCTGATGTGTCGTTGTGAGTAGGTATTTTATGAATCAAGTTTTATTATTTATTTTATGCCGACTATACCTAAAAACAACACTTTAACGGGCAGTGTACCCGGTCAGATGGAGTTTCGTGGTAAGTAGGGTGTCGATCACTAAGAGCGAGAGCGTTAATTCCTAAATCTATCAGTATTTTAGTTATCTATGTTAGTTCTAATTAATTATATTCTATGTTAAACCTAAATTAAACCTAGACTAATGCAAAGGGTGGTTTTCAGCCTGAGAGACTGGTACAATGTTTAGTTATCTAATCCTAAGGTTCTGATAACAAGTAAAGCAATAAACACAAACAAGAAGAATAAGAAACGATAAAGAAGCGGTCAAGAACTAATGTAAGGAAAACGTATCAACCATGAATAATCCGATAAAACACAGGTTTGTTTATTAGTGCAATGATTGACTTATCTCGAAGGGCATATCATTCCTAGACTTAGGCGGTACTTCTTCCTAAGACCTAGACACGCTAATTCTGTCACAATTAGACACATCCGCATAAAGCAAGCATTTGTTGATTATAATCTACCTTAGGAGATTAATAATGGTGCTCTTACTAAACCCTAGATCATGGAGACTTTACCCACTTACTGCTTAACGGCTCTTTATCTACTAGTAGTCCACTGTTCGAGTCCTTATCAATGGAATAAGAACGTACTCGTTGATACCAGGGTCACCTTATGGCTCAACTAAGCTCACTAAACTAAAGGCAAGGATAGGTCAATATTTGTGATCCTATGATTCTAGATATATAAATTGCAATATGGAGAGCTATCCCAGACTCTTAGCCTACGCCCAAATAATACCGAAGTTGCAGCGCATTAAATATATAGGACTAGACCCAGTTGAATGATAGGTCGCATACTTAAGCACGTAAACAAGTATAAATTGATAAACATAATCAACAATCAATGATAAATTAAGCGATTAATATAAACAAACCAAACATTAAACCTTCATAAACATGGCTGATACCTAAAGGTATCAGCCGATAGTCATTGTAAAAATACACACGGTTTCATATATGAACGATTAAAGAAAAGAAACCTTAACCGAATGCGTATTTGGTTGCGCAAAGATTACAAGAGTTTTCCTATGATCTTGAGGCTCTTTTCTGACCTTCTATGCTCCTTTATTCGTCTCTTGGTCGACTTGGTGGTTTAGGGTTTCACTTACATACCTAAAACTGAGTTTAGGATCTTCTATTTATAGAGTCTGGAAATTGATCGATACGCCGTATCGGGCGATGTGGGATACGGCGTATTGGAGATTTCTTAGAGTAAGGACCACGTTTGATATCTTTTAGAATCTTATAGTGTTTAATAAACCTTAGATACGGCGTATAGAGGCTCCTGGATACGGCGTATAGGTCTTTAATCCTTCGAGGTTATCTGTAAAGTGTAGGCACGGATACGCCGTATCTTTTTGATGCATACGGCGTATTGATGTTAAACCAATTGGTTCTTCTTCGTTGACCAAAGTATTATATATGATGTATCGTTGTTATGGATACGACATATTCTTTAAAGTCAGGCAATGGTCTTTTGATTCGTCAAAGTCTTGGATACGTCGTATAGGTCTAGAATAATACGGCGTATTTGCTGTCAGATCAGTAGACTTTCTCAAACTCTTCATTTAAGCTCCAAATTGCTTGCCTTTTAGATAATCTTCACCAAGTACTCCATTATTACTGCAATTCTCAAATATAAATGATTAAGTAATAATTCTTTGCAATAATTATATAAAATGGCTTATTTACATGGGATAAATGATGCTATAAAAGTGACGTTATTTGATGTCATCAAATATCCCCCCACTTGAATCCTACTTGTCCTCAAGTAACCTTTAGAAGTTTATGAAAATGTATCCCTAAGGATTTTTCCGTTAAGCATTTATTTGATCTATTACAAGTACACAACCAAACACCTCACGAAATAGGAAGATAAAAACACTCAAATCACTCAACTAATCTATGTGGTAACATGTAACTAATTCGCTCAATTGCTCGGTCGTGATGAGTATTCTATCATAGGCTTGGCAAGGATACACATCTCCACCACTAGAGCTAAGGAGTAACAAGTTTATAAAGGTAAAATGGGTTTTTATTATAAGGCTTAGGGTTGATCATTCTACAATCTTTCACCAAAAGTACCACACCAACAAGGCAGCTGAAGCACACATACATGGCCGTAACAACGGAATAGACATGTGTGTTCGATCACATCCTTATTCGAGTTTAACCAAGGGTTAGGATGAAGAATGGTATAGGGTAGGGATCTTCTAACTTTCACTAATAGTAATAAACCAACAAGGCAACTGAGACATGCATACATGGCCGTAACGACAGAATAGACATGCATGCTCGATCACATCCTCATTCGCGTAAAACCCATGGTTAATGATTAGGAAAGGGAATTAAATTGTTGTTAAATAAAAATTACGAAACAAATAGATTAAGCCTAAAATACAAGTTGCTAGACACTTTTTCCCGACCGTTTACCATGATTAAGACACAACTATTTACAGACATCTTGATCATAGATCAAAAACAACAACCAAAGTTGGCGTTCCCGTAACGGTCAACTTTCCAATCATCCCATACTTTACATACTTTACAAGACAAGTGGCGATATCTATCACTTTATACAAAACTTTACATCTTTGACTTATAGACGTATCAACGAATAATCGATCCTTCATATAATTCCTTCGTTCTAAGCTTTTGCGAAACAATTATCTTCAAACTTTCCTTCTCTTTTTTGTTGCGATTTTTCTAATTTTTTTGATTTTTTAAAACTATCTACGAAACTCGGTATAATTTCACCATCTTCACGATCATAATAACTTTGGATAATATCTTCGATAATTCTTCATTCCTCGGACGTACCAATAATTGCGTTGGTAGTAAAAATACATGAGTTTTGACTACTTTATACATTCCCATTTGCAATGTGCAAATTTTTTTCCAACCGTAACAAAGATAGAAAATTGACACAAGACTCGAGAAATACATACTTTACACTTTAAGCAACTAGCAACTAATAAATGGAATTAATCTAACAGGGTAGGCTAAGGTGTAAAGGTGTAACAAAACAAACAGTTGGTGTAATTCCTAAAGGATTGACTCTATAGATTTTTCTAGGGGTATCTTACTCTTAAGATGAGAGTAAACAAAGGGTTTATACGGGGATTTAACTAACCTGTGTAGTTAGTTAATAAAATTAACATTAGGCTTTTTGGTTGTTACTCCTAGAAATTACCTATTTAATCAAGTTACTCCATCTAAATCCATAGTACTCATTATTGTGGTCTCGAATAGATATACCAAGCCAAGTTCTAAAGTCTACAACATCACCGGCACACTCATATTTTGTGGAATTTGGGTAAACATTTGGAAACGGATAAGGTTAAATCCTCATAATATCTAATAAGGGTTATTGTGTGCGGGTTATGTAACAAGTAATTTCACAAAAGTATGCTTGAATTTTTTTTAAATTTGAGCATAATTTAAGCATTTTATGTGAAAAATAGGACAAGTATACATTCTAATTCCCATCCCCCCACTTGAATTATACAACGTCCTCGTTGTATAGATAAAACATTAAAAACGGGAATTAAAAGAATTAGAATGAGAAACTCCCCTGATATTTTGCTCGGTAGATTCTCCAAGTTGAGTTTATGAGCAAGGATGTGTGTTGAACAGCCGTCTTGAGATTTCAAGACTCCAACACTTCTAGATTTCCAGATTGTAGATACTTCACCAACATTGTCGATTTCTTTGCAGCGAGGTCCTGTGCAAAATATAGGAAAAACATGCAAAATCCTATCTCGGGTATCTACGGTTAATTAAATAAGCTAAATAAACTGTACATGAGACCAATACGCCGTATCCATAAACTAGAATACGCCGTATTGAGAAACCTGTAAAAAGTATCTAAATACGGGTCAGTCTGTTGAATACGTCGTATCATATTCATGAATACGCCGTATTGACAGAACTGACAATAATGTTTAAAGTGCATAAAAATAAACGCCCAGACATTCAATACGCCGTATGGTATGGAGCGGATACGCCGTATTGATGTCTGGGAAGACAGACTCGATAAAAATAAATAACAATCCGGGTTGTCTCCTGGGAAGCACTTTTGTTTTTGTGAGAGTCTTTAAGTTAGACTCCCTTCAGCCTCACGTTACACCATTCTCGAACTTGATAACTTCATCATCCTCTTTGTCAATGTTACCTCCATAATATTTCTTTAATCGTTGTCCATTGACCTTAAAGCTAACCCCATCCCTGTCAATGATTTCTATAGCCCCATGTGGATACACCGTTTTAACAATGTTTGGACCGCTCCATTTCGATTTAAGTTTTCCAGGGTACACCTTCAGACGAGAATTATAAAGTAGCACCTTGTCGCCTACCTTAAGATCTTTATCACCATAAAGTCTAGAATTATGCCATTTCTTGGTCCGTTCTTTGTAAATTCTAGTATTCTCATAAGCATAATCTCTCAATTCGGCTAACTCATTAAGCTGCATAAGACGACTTTCGCTAGCAAGAGTTAGATCCATATTACATTGTTTTAATGCCTAATGTGCCTTATGCTCGATCTCTACGGGTAAATGGCATGCTTTCCCATAAACTAGTCTAAAAGGTGTCACCCTGTCGGTGTTTTATAGGCTGTCCTAAATGCCCATAATGCATCGTTAAGTTTTTTTGACCAATCTCTAGGATTGTACCCCACTGATCTTTCTAGGATACGCTTAATAGCCCTGTTAGTAACTTTAGTTTGTCCATTAGATTGAGGGTGATACGCTGTGGATAATCTGTGAGTCACACCATATCTTTGTAAGGCTTTTTAGAGCTGGGAATTACAAAAATGTGTCCCTCTATCACTAATCAAAGCTTTAGGAACTCCAAACCTAGCGAATAACTGTCTTAAAAACTTAACCACAACACGCGCATCATTCGTAGGTAATGCTTGAACTTCGACCCATTTGGACACATAATCTACAACTACTAATATGTATTTATTACGTCTGGATTGGGGAAATGGTCCCATAAAATCTAATCCCCAAACATCAAAGACTTCACATACCTGAATGTTATTTTGAGGCATTTCGTTCCTTGAAGATATGTTCCTTGATCTTTGACATGAATCACATCGTCTTACGTACTCATTAGCATCCTTAAACACACTAGGCCCAAATAAAATCCGGACTCGTAAACCTTTTTCACGGTAACATTAGCACTATGATGCCCACCAGTTGGTCCCGAATGACAGTGCGCCAGAATTTCAAGGGTTTCACTTCCAGCCACACATCTTCTCATTATATTATCTGCGCACAGTTTAAATACATAAGGTTCCTCCTAGAAGTAAGTCTTGACTTGCAAAAAAAACCTCTTTCTTTTTTCAAAGGTCCAATTTGGGGGAACAACCATTCCAACAATATAATTAACGAAATCCGCATACCATGGTTCATCGTTATTAAACTTGGATTTTAGCACTATTAAATGCTCGTCGGAGAATTTATCAGCAATTTCCCTCTCAGTTAACACCTCCATATACGGATTCTCAAACGTAGATAAGTGATCTACGACCAAGTCTTCTGCTTCCTTATGTTTCTCCAATACTTGACAAGGGGTAGTGAAACTCCTGGGGTCTTTTTCTTTTGATGGCAGTTTCGTTGAGCAAGACAGCTGAGCACCTTTCGTTCATTGTCTCCGTACAAGCTTCTTCAAGTATGGATTTATTCGTCAGTAAACTCTTCAGATATTTAGCGTATTTTGGTATTTTCACTAGGGCTTCGATATATGAAATATTAATATCGAGCTGTTTCAGATTCTTCAAAAATTTTCGTTGCAATGGTTCTTCTTTTTCTTTTGTCACTCGGTTTGGAAAAGGAATAGATGATTGTTGTGGTGTTACTAATGGTTGAGTAGTCCTTTCATGAATACTTAAAGATTTATTTTTCACGCCATCATCATGCGGCTTTTCTTACACATCTTGTTCAAATCTGAGAGGTTCAGTCTTGTTGATTCTAGTTTCATTAATTTCTTTACTATGGGTGGCTTCAGACGTCATCTTTCCTCCCCTAGTTGTCACTCC
This sequence comes from Tanacetum coccineum, assembly GCA_026074375.1. Classification (NCBI taxonomy): domain Eukaryota; kingdom Viridiplantae; phylum Streptophyta; class Magnoliopsida; order Asterales; family Asteraceae; genus Tanacetum; species Tanacetum coccineum. Next base: position 54,872 of record BQNB010021564.1, read on the forward strand.
TTTGACTTCATTTTTGGGAATCAAAACATCAAAAACATACTCATAACCTTTGACAATTCCGTCTACCTCGATCTAACATCTCACGCAATAAGTGCATTCGTTCTTTTAAACAAAAGCTCGTTGTGGTTCAAAACTCTTTAAATAAATTTCTTCCATCAATGAATTTATCCAATATTTCTCAATATTCCAACCTCTTGATAGGGTAATTGAACGGGTAAGGAGGCTCCCTGAAAACGGTACCTAAAAAATAGACATAACTCGAAGTAAAACTATTCTAGAAAACTAAACTAGAAAGCTAACTAAAATTGTTACTGTATCAGACGGTCGATACATTGTATTCAGTAAACTGGATACGCTGTATCGATGTTTGATGTCGAATACGCTGTATTCACAGAAAATGGATACGCCGTATTCAATAAATGACAGCAGACAATAGAAAAACAAAACTAAATTTATACTAAAAAATACCAATAAAAACAAGAAATTAAACAATCGCACTCCCCAGTAGCGGCGCCAAAAACTTGATGTGTCGTCGTGTAGGTGTTATTTATGTTTTCAAGTTTTATTATTTATTTTATGCCGACTATACCTAAAAATAACACTTTAACGGGCAGTGTACACGGTCAAATGGAGTTTCGTGGTAAGTAGGGTGTCGATCACTAAGAGCGAGAGCGTTAATTCCTAAATTTATCAGTATTTTAGTTATCTATGTTAGTTCTAATTAATTCTATTTCATGTTAAACCTAAGTTAAACCTAAACTAATGCAAAGGGGGGTTTTCAGCCTGAGAGACTGGCACGAAGTTTAGTTATCTAATCCTAAGGTTTTAATGATAAGTAAAGCAATAAACACACACAAGAAGAATAACAAACGATAGAGAAGCGGTCAAGAACTAATGTAAGGAAAATGTATTAACCATGAATAATCTGATAAAACACAGGTTTGTTTATTAGTGCAATGATTGACTTATCTCGAAGGGCATATCATTCCTAGACTTAGGCGGTACTTCTTCCTAAGACCTAGATAAGCTAATTCTATCAAAATTAGACGCATCCATATAAAGCAAGCATTTATTGATTATAATCTACCTTAGGTGATTAATAATGGTGCTCTTACTAAACCCTAGCTCATGGAGACTTTACCCACTTACTGCTTAACGGCTCTTTATATACTAGTAGTCCACTGTCCGAGTCCTTACCAATGGAATAAGAACATACTCGTTGATACCAGGGTCACCTTATGGCTCAACTAAGCTCACTAAACTAAAGGCAAGGATAGTTCATTATTTGTGATCCTATGATTCTAGATATATAAATTGAAATATGGAGAGCTATCCCGGACTCTTAGCCTATGCCCAAACAACACTGAAGTTGCAGCACATTAAATATATAGGACTAGACCCAGTTGAATGATAGGTCGCATACTTAAGCACGTAAACATGTATAAATTGATAAACATAATCAACAATCAACGATAAATTAAGCAATCAATATAAACAAACCAAACATTAAACCTTCATAAACATGGCTGATACCTAAAGGTATCAGCCGATAGTCATTGTAAAATTACACATGGTTTCATATATGAACGATTAAAGAAAAGAAACCTTAACTGAACGCGTATTTGGTTACGCAAAGATTACAAGAGTTTTCCTATGATCTTGAGGCTCTTTTCTGACCTTCTATGCTCCTTTATTCGTCTCTTGGTCGACTTGGTGGTTTAGGGTATCACTTGCATACCTAAAACTGAGTTTAGGGTCTTCTATTTATAGAGTCTGGAAATTGATCGATACGCCGTATCAAGCGATGTGGGATACGGCGTATTGGGGATTTCTTGGAGTAAAGACCACGTTTGATATCTTTTAGAATCTTCTAGTGTTTAATAAACCTTGGATACGGCGTATAGAGGCTCCTGGATACGACGTATAGGTCTTCAATCCTTCGTGGTTATCTGTGAAGTGTAGGCACGGATACGCCGTATCTTCTTGATGGATACGGCGTATTGATGTTAAACCAGTTGGTTCTTCTTCGTTGACCAAAGTATTATATACGACGTATCGTTGATGTGGATACGGCGTATTCTTCAAAGTCAGGCAATGGTCTTTTGATTCGTCAAAGTCTTGGATACGTCGTATAGGTCTAGAATAATACGGCGTATTTGCTGTCAGATCAGTAAACTTTTTCAAACTCTTCATTTAAGCTCCAAAATGCATGCCTTTTAGATAATCTTCACCAAGTACTCCATTATTACTGCAATTCTCAAATATAAATGATTAAGTAACAATTCTTTGCAATATTTATATAAAATAGGTTATTTACATAGGATAAATGATACTATAAAAGTGACGTTATTTGATGTCATCAGCCGCAAGGAGCATGAGCTCCACAGTTCCACAAGGAACGCAGTCCGCATGCAATCATGTGCCACTCCACGACAGACGGACGCCCGTGACTAAACCAAAAGGAGTAGGAGACAAAGCATAGGGTGTCGAAGAAGAACGTCAACGTGACTTACATACCCGACAACGACATTCACCTATATAAGAAGTTGCCTAGACACTTCTAATGGTATGATTTCTGCTACCATTACACCTATACCACTTATAACCAATACTTAATCTCACACCCGAGCTTAATCGCGGGATCCCCCTCCCTTGGCAAGGCTAACAGTGCTATTTTTCTTAACAGGAAACCTTCAATCATATTTACTTAGTACAAATCCTCCACTTAATAACGAGCTTATAGTTACCACTGTAAGCACGTTATTCTCTCTTAACCCTACTACACTAATTTTGTACTAACAAGTTGGCACCATTCGTGGGACTAAACACAACTACATCCTAAAATCCCATCTAAAAATGAGCCAACCGTTAAATCAAGCCCAAACCCCAGCCAATTTCATAGTCCGGAACACAATCAGCAAGGGGAGTAAGCAAACACCTGATAGTAATCTTGGGTACCTCCCCGCAGATAAACTACGGGAAATTTGCGAAAAACACTACAATAAGATCCTGCCAATCATGGCAGAAAAAGTTCACCAAGAAAAACTTTAGGGTGTACAAATACGCCTAAATTATGGTGAAAGCTTGCATCGAAACTCACAAACCTAATTCTCAGAGTCATAATCATGCGACAGAAAATGGAGACCTAAAAAGAGAATACCAAGCCCGGTCACTGCGTCAAGGGACACACGTCCCTCGCAGAACACAAGTGCCTTCTCCAAACTAAGGCATGAAGGAGAAAAACCAACCCGTCGAAAAAGCCCGGTGAACGCCACAGTGTTCACCAGGATAGGCCCAAGAGACAAAAATGTCTTCACACAGATGAGGGAAAGAAAAAGAATTGTACACTCATGACTAGGGCCAGACATCGCACCACGACACAGGTATGCGAGTAAAAGGAGGAGCGCCAGCTTGATCAAGTTAGCAGAAGATCCACAACGAAGAAGGAAGGATGCCAGGGATCTCATCCAAAGCTATGCCACATGCTCCAGTGAACACCAGAGAGAAATTAAAAAAGAATGGGATGCCGCTGACCACGCAAGCCGCATGCCACCTGCTCGGACTAAAGAGTTGTACCTCTTAGAAAATGATCATGATCAGGGCGGACACTGGAAGTCCAAGAAACATAGGCCAAACTATGAAGACGATTTGTCCTAACCCTGGTTGTACGAAGAAACCGATCCATTTACAGCCAGGTGCTGGAACTTTGAAGTTCCAAAAAGGTCCCGCATGCCAACCAACGTTAAAACGTATGATGGTATGGGAGATCTAGAGGATCACCTAAAGATCTTCCAGGCAGCGGCAAAAATAGAGCGGTGGGCAATGCCCACCTGGTGTCACATGTTCAACTCCACGTTCATTGGCTCCGCCAGGGTCTGGTTCAACAAGATCCCATCGAAATCCATTGATAACTATGAAATGCTACGGAAGGCATTCCTAGGGAACTACTCGCAACAAAATAAGTACATAAAAGACCCCGTGGAGATCCATCATATTAAGCAAAGGCAGGGAGAGCCAACAAAAGTTTTTATGGAAAGATTCAAAGCAAAGAGCATGCATGTCAGTGGGGCACTAGAATGCATGAGAATATCAGGGATCATGCATAGTAAACCCAAATTTAATTAAAAAGCTAAATGACAACATTCCAAAGTCCGTAAACAAAATGATGAAGGTAACAACAGCCTTTCTAAGAGAGAGGTAGCCGCAATAAACCAATCAAAGAAAAAAGTGCCGCCAGCATGGAAACATCATGAAACCAGCCACAAGCCACACTTCAACAAAAGGCTCGATTTCAAGAGCCAACATAAGTCGAGTAGACGGCAAGACCGTTTCATACCTTACACAAAGACACCAAAAGAAATTCTAGAAATAGAGACAGTAAAGTTCAAGGCACCGCCACCTATGATTGGGCCCACTGAAAACCAGAATAAGAACAAGTTCTATGAGTTTCACGGGGATAAGGGTCATAACATGGATGAATGTATCCATCTTAGGAGGCAGATAAAGAGGCGGTCAAGTTAGGACAGCTATCACACTTGGTTAAAGAGATAAAACAAGGAGGTAAGCGAGGAGAGCAGGCAAAGGCTGCCAAGAAGGGAGAAGCTCCTAATAAAGAGATGGATATAGCAATCTTCATGGTCCAGCCCTGGCAATGAATAACAAGGCAGAAAACCACTCAAAGCTTCTCCACGGTCTAAGAAATCTCTTTCTCACCCCTCGAAGACACGACGGACAAGAAAATCTAATTTTGATTGAAGCAGAGGTAGAGGGGCATCTTATCCACCGCATGTATGTGGATGGGGGATCGGCCTCGGAAGTCTTATACGAGCATTGTTTCAACAAACTACACCCAAAAATAAAAACCAGATAATCCCAGCTATAACCCCTCTTCTAGGGTTTAGCGGCGAGATATCCTAGCCGATGGGTCAAATATCACTAAGGGTGTCTTTAGGAGACGGGGTGCATTCAACAAGCACCCTGATAAACTTCATGGTTGTCAGATCACCGTCACCGTATAACGATATCATTGGCCTCCCAGGCCTCTAGAAAATCCAAGTAGTTCCGTCTATAGCACATGGAATGCTAAAATTTCCAGTAGAGGGAGGAATAGTAACAATCCGCAGCAATATCATAATACCATCGGAATGCAAAATGGTAGCAGAAACACAAAATGCACTTTCACCCCAAAAACCAATGGTTACAGAAGGAATCAGAGTAGCAATCCACCCAGAGTATTCAGAATAGACTGTCACTATAGGCGAAAGCCTATTAGAAAAAAGAAGAATGGAACTCTGCAATATGCTCAAAGATAACTTGGATTTATTTTCTTAGAAACTGACAGACATGACATGCATTCCAAGGTCCATAGCAGAACACCGCTTGAACATTAACGAAGGATGCTAACCCATAAGGCAAAAAAGAAGGGGGCAAGCACCGAATAGGAACAGGGCAACCCAAGAGGAAGTTGCCAAACTAGTAGAAGCTAAAATCATATGGGAAGTGCACTACCACGACTGGCTCTCAAACCCAGTCATGGTGAAGAAGCACGATGGCAGCTGGAGGATGTGCGTAGACTTTATAGATTTAAATAAGTCTTGCACAAAAGATTGTTACCCCTTCCCAAAAATTAATTGGAAAGTCGAATCTCTCTACGGATACCCATTTAAGTGTTTCCTGGACGCTTACAAAGGATACCACCAAATACAGACGACGGAGGAAGACGAGGAAAAGACAGCCTTCCACACCAGCCAGGGAGTTTTTTGCTATACAAAGATGCCGTTCGGTCTCAAGAACGCTAGAGTAACATACCAGCGGCTCATGGATAAGGCATTTGAAAAATAGATTAGCTGGAACCTGGAGGTGTATGTAGATGACTTGGTAATAAAGAGCTACACAGAGCATGAAATACTCAGAGACATCGAAGAAACATTTCATAACCTGAGAAGGATAAACATGAAACTCAATCCTAAAAAATGCACATTTAGTGCGGAAGAAGGAGCGTTCCTAGGCCACATGGTCAGCATGCAAGGAATCAAAGCCTGCCCAGAAAAAGTAGAAGCGGTGATGAAGCTACAATCACCCCAAACATTGAAAGAAGCGTAGAGCCTAAACAGAAAACTACCAAGCTTAAACAGATTCTTATCTAAGTCCGTGAAAAAGTCACCCCCTTCTTTAAAACCCTCAAAAGGTGTGTGAATAATAGTGACTTCCAGTGGATACCAGAAGCGGAAAAGGTGTTCCAAAGCATGAAGAAGTGTATAGCGGAACTGCCAATGGTAACCGCACCAAAACCCAAAGAAGAGCTAATAATGTATCTCTGCGCGGCCAGGGAAGTAGTAAGCGCAATCCTATTGGCGAAAAAGGACTCGTAGTAAGTACCAATTTATTTCGTTAACCGCTCCTTGCAAGCCCTAGAAATGAATTATAATTCAATGGAAAAACTAGTCTTAGCACTAGTACATGCTACAAGAAGGCTAAGGAGATACTTCCAGGCACACCTGGTGGGGATAATCACGAACCAACTGATAACGCCCAAATTATACATATTTCTATTGCGTTATTTATGTATATTTGATCATTTCTTGTGAACTTTTGGTACTTAATTAGCTTGAATTGCTTATAGGTTCACTTAAAGACACTTCAGGCCCAAGCTCAAGAATCTATACATTTTGGTAGGCGAATACAAGAAAAGAAAGATTTCTAGCTAAAGTTCATGAAGTCTGCCGCACTTCCAATAAAAGCGCCATTAAATGCTATCGCATTAACACCCAAAGTCCGCCGCACTTTTTCCTAAGTGCGCCGTACTTTGCACCCAAACTTGTCTATAAATTGAGGACGAATTTTCATCCTCAAATCATTCCTCCTCACTATCCATCTCATTCTACAAAACATCCCACACACACATACTTCCCTCCTTTCACCAAAAACACCAAAAAAACACCTCTTCCTTTGAAGAAAAAGGTCTAACGATCAAGAACGAAGACGTTTTCCTACTTAGTTATTGAAATAATGGAAATTTATGTAAAGTGTACTTTTGTTATGAACTCCTTAGCCATGAGAGGCTAAATCTCTCATGACTACTTGGTGAAGTTACAATAATGAATAAGTGTTTGGTATGATCTTGATTGCTTTAATCTTAAGCTTATGTTGCAAATCTGTTATATCATATCTTATCTATTTTTGCTTATCAACTTAGATTATATAATCATATTGGTATAGGTCGAAAGACCCATTATGATCTATGTGGTTATAAAGGTTTGTCTATGGTCTTTAACGTTTGTGCCGAGAAATCCACTTTCGCAAATTGATAAACAAAATAAGCTTTGATATAATAATAACTGGATTATTTGAGTGACACATTTGGTCTAGTTAACTAAATATAAGTCTTCAGTTAACCAAGTTAGTATGTGAAAACGTTTTCTGACTAGAAATCATTTTTATAAATTAAAGTCCCATATTCTCGGTCAAATCATTTCCAACACTTATAAGTTATTTTTCAACTATCCGAGTAGTCATCTTTATTATTATTGGTAAAACAAATATTATTTTCAAAATTGTTAAAGTCTATTTTCTTTCTGATTATTTGAACACTACTCTAATCCCTGTGGAACGACTTGGTCTTACCTAAAAAGATTATACTACATATGTAGGTTATACTTTTACCCGTGTGTTTCCATATAATTATCCGGTATTTTCAGTCTTATAAATTTAAAGCTTTTGAAACACATCAAAGTTTTTGGTGTCGTTGCTGGGGATTTCTTAGCTGTTTTGTAGTCAAACTCTAGAAAATTACTTTAACCCTCCCTCTTTTTCAAAAATTGCCATACAGTTTTCTGGCAAACTGACCAAATAATTTCTCACTTGGATGCATACACGTGCTTCTAATTTTGAACTTGTTGAACCGTTACCTGAACCTGAACGTACTTTGAATCGAAGACTTCTTTGACGAAACAGAAGAGTTCCATATGATCAAAGAAATAATCCACCACAACACCCGAGAATTATCTACTAGCCAGTTCTTAACATCAACTACTTCTGTCACTTTCTTGATATTCTTTAAAATTACAATCCAATGGACAACGAACCCATGTGGGCTCGCTCTGACTGCTGGTTTCGCAATCACCATCCCTAAAACTACAAACGAGTTCACCATTAAAGGTAACCACTTGACTCTTGTCAAAGGAAACCAATTCGATGGTAGAACCAAAACTGATCCTCATAAACACATTCATGAATTCCTCGGAATCTGCGATATTTTTAAATATAGAGATACTGAGAATGAAGCCGTCCGCCTTATGATGTTTCCTCTATCACTCACTGGAGAAGCAAAAACATGGTTGGATGAACTCAACGAAGGAACTATCATAACATGGGATGAACTTCGAACTGCTTTCATTAGCCGTTTCTTTCCCCCAACTCTTTTCGACCGACTCCTCAGAGAAATCCAAACTTTCTCTCAACATGAAAATGAATCTCTAAACGATGCTTGGCTTCGTATGAAGGAAATGCTCCAAAACTGCCATGGTCACAATCTGTCCAAGGGAAATATACTTTAAATCTTTTATCACGGTCTTAGCGAAATAACCCAAGAAGTTCTAAATGCCGCAGCTGGTGGTATTTCCCTCTATAAAACACTAAATCAAGCTTATCAGCTTCTGGAAGATAAAGTCTTACTCAAGCTCGACTGGGCTAAAAATCAAAAAACTAAATCATCTCTTAAGAAAACCATTGCTTTCGCTAATGAAGGTAGCAATAATTCTAATACTGACAAAATTATGCCCCGAATGGATGCCATGACCCTGAAAATGGATGCTCAGTGTTGATCCCAAACCTAGATTGATTCCTTAGGTTGTCTAAGGTTAAATTACCTTGAATAAATCCAAAATAACTTATTGTAGAAACTTTGTACGTATATTAAAGTGTATACAGAATCTACACCTTAATACATAGAAGTATTATGAATAAAACAATAATCTTGAACAAACAAAGATATAACCAAACGCTCCAATATTATTAGATCAATAATATAAGTACTCTTCACTTAGTACTAGGGTTTACAACCTTGAAGCTTTTCTTAATCGACTTTGACAACTATGAAGACTTATATGCAAAATTGATGATCTCTCAACTAATGCCCTAGAGCCTCTTTTTATAGACTAAGGAGTCCTAGTCGGCTTACAATACATTCCTAAGATATCTTAATCTTTTCTAAACATAAACGTAAT
>BQNB010021565.1:0-35084 GCA_026074375.1 Tanacetum coccineum
TGACCTTTTCCCTTGGTTAAGGGCATTTGGTTGAGATTTGCATTTGAGTTATTTTATATACGTACTATTTATCGAACCATTTACCACATTACTTGTTTTGGACTTCGGAATATGTACTTAGTCCACCATTACTTCGATCTTGTAGTCCACTTTTAAATACTTCTTAATTTGATGAATCACTACTTGGATTTTGGATGGATTTTGGAAATAACACTTTTAAATGTTGTAACACTACTTTTCTTCTGAAATATTTCTTAAATTATTTCAATACTGCTTTTTACTTAAACCTATGAATTCACCAACATTATTGTTGACGTTTTAGCATGTATTTTCAGGTTACTATTTTGCTAGTGGAGCATTGGGAGCATTCGAGTCGCGCGGATATATATTTTTGAAGGCTTAATAACTTGTATACAATTCGACAAACGTTTTAAACAAAATGTTTCTATTGCATTATAAATGGGATCCTTTGTAAACTCTGATTTTAATATATCAAATGTGAAAAATATTCTAAACGTCTCTTTTGAGGTCGTTTTCTGTGACTTGTGCGTTTGGACTATGAAGTAGCACCCCATTGTTACCATTCCGCTGCGACCAGATTTTTGGGGGTGTTACACATCTGGCTTCTTATTTCTGGTCGGAGCCTGACGAAGCAATGTTCGTATAGAACTTCTGACGACGCTCATCCGTCCACGTACATCCGGTGTACGAAGTGCCCTCCTATTTCAGCTTCGATGATCATTGGTCCTTCCATTCCGTCCTCTTCTCCTAAAGACGAGAAAGAGATGATTGTCTCCGGAGAAAAACTCTGGGTGACCCTTTGTTTGGCTACCCTCTCCCACGGTTGAATCATCAAGATGGCTAGGGGCTTATCCTTTCCGGCCGTTTCCCCCTTCTTTGGTACCTTTGGTTTATCGTTCTGTTTTAATTCTTTGATGAATTGTGACAATTTACTTGACTTAATCATTTCATCTATCTGCTTTCTCAGCTGCATGCATTCGTCCGTGTTGTGCCCCGTATCACGTGAATTCAACAGTACTATGTTTTGGATCCCTTTTTTCCGAGGAGTTACGCAATGGGCGGAGCCTTGAATTTTCCTTTTTCTAGAGCGAAAATTTCTTTCGGGGTTTTCGTAAGGAGTGAAAACCTATCTGGCTTCCGATCCGATCTTTGCTTATTTTTAAAACCCTTCTTAAAATTTGGCTTGTTTCCTCCTTCTGGTTGTCTCCAAGGCGCGGGTGCTTTTTTCCGACTATGACTGAATGCTGTAACTTCCCCTTGCAGAAAAGACGTAGTCACCCTGTACATTTCGTCCATTGACCTTGGAATTTTCTCGTATAAATGCTTGATCAGCTCGGGGTGGGTTATACCGTGCATGAATCCGGAGATCTTTATGCATTCCGGTGCTCCTTCCACATCCAGGATTTCTGCTTTGTATATTTCCATAAAGTCCTCCGTGGATTCTCCATCTCTTTGCTGAAATGAAGTATACTTCCACCGGATCCTTGATGTGTTTTGTTTGTTGGAGATAATTTTCCCTGAATGCTGTTCTCAAATCTTCATAGCTGTCAATGGATTCCCTTGGGAGTTTGTCGAACCAGACTCTAGCGTTTCCAGTGAGTGTTGAGTTGAACATGTGACACCATGTTGGCATTGCCCACCTCTCTGTCTTTGCCGCGGCCTGGAATAGCTTTAAATGATCTTCCGGATCCCCGCTTCCATCATATGTCTTGACGTGGCCGGGCATCCTTGTCCTTGGGAAATTGAAATGCCGGATACGAGGTGTGAAAGGGTTTCTTTCCTCACACGTCCAAGGCTGAGAGAGATCATCTTCGTAGGTGTTTGACCTGTGTCTTCTTGATTTGGACTTCCAGTGACCTCCCTCACTGTCTTCGCTTTCCGAATGTCCGCCAGTTTCCCGGGACGACGTGCCCCTATGATGATGCTTCCTTGGTTGCACCTCGGTTTCCTTTTCGTGGGAACCCTGATGGCGGCTATCAGAACGTGCAGATGCACTTCGTTCTTTTCCTCCCAGCCTGTTGAACACACCACCCTCCTTCCGCGGCCTGGGCCTAGGTGAAGGAGGTCTGTTTTGTTTGAGTCTTTTGAAGACACTGGCAACCGGTGACGGGCTTCGGGAGCGCCTATTTCCATGCCTCCTCTTTGGCTCTGTTCTGGCGGTTGGCGTCTTGGATTCGGAGTAATGCGACTCTTCATGATTTCTTTGATTTCTTCCGGTCTCGTTGCCGTAGAGTAGGCGTGCCTTTACCGCATTAAGCTTTGTTGTCGGGACTCATTTTCCGTTTTGCACTTTTCGACAATTGAGTTGCAAGAGTTGGTGGTAGTTTTTGTCGCACAGTTCTCTTAGGACCTCGTCAAGACCGTAGGCTCCTCGAGACCCTGCGGACCACTTCGTCCCCCGGTGTTCCGCACGGCGGACGTGGGAATAGTCGGGGTGTCGTTCCGCTATTGCTCATTAAGAGTATTTTAGAAACGTGGTTGTACTCTGTCCCCACGGATGCTTCACTTTGTCAGTACAAAATAAGTGAAGGGTTTAGAAAATGACTCAAATTAAAACGTCGGGTCGAGTTCCGAATTGATTTAGATCATAAGAACTAGAACTAGGAGCAATAGAAGTGATTATTTCCTTGCACAATCAAATAAACCGTTTATCCATACCGAGGGACGGACCACACGGTTTAGACACCGACGAAAGTAAGTAAACATGTAGAAGAGAAAGTATAGTGTATGTAGAGTGAGAAAAACGTACTAACAATTGTGTCAGAAGGTCACTTTTTATAAGCGAATGAAATATTATGGTTTCTTAATATTTCGTTTGTTTAGTTAGTGGCCAGAGTGGGTCCCTTGTCGGGCAAGGTTCCGTAATAACCGTGTGTACGGACGCGTGTGCTTTCCGTGGACGGAAGTATCCTATAGTCAGGTCCGCGTCCGTTTTGCTGTGTCCGGGCCGTGACCAATGCAGGATTGGGTTTAGTTTCGGCCCATGACTGCTAAGTTGGGCCCAGAAGCCCAAGTGATAGTGTGGCCCAAGCCCGGAGGCTTGGTATGCCTACTATACGTCATCATACCTTTTAACCCGACATAAGCTTACAGCAAGCTTCACTGGTTTTACCATATGTTCGAATGTCTCTTCAAGAGAGTTTTTTGCCATGTCATCCCACATTGTAAATACGACACGTTCGGTTGTCATAAGTTTAAAATACTGCTTATGATCCAAAATAGGAAAATGATGTACAGTGGTGCAATAATATAAGATGTTAAATGTGGTGTTTGTCCACGCCGATATTATCAATAATCATACTTTTTTGTTCATTGTCTACTTTTATTTGATTTCTTGTTCAGTAATAAGATAAACTGATTATTAATAATACCACCTAAGTATTATAATTTGGCAAAATTAAAAAAAAAAGTCATTCTCTTGACATTCTATTCCAATGACAATAATTGTTTGTCTTTTGTGACATTTCGAGGAGAAATAAGAGCGGCGACCGAAGATGTTGATGCCGTGCCAAACAAGTTCTCCATGTGGGAACATCAAAGGGCACTGTAATGGGTCATAACAATCATACTAATACTCTAATGTTTGTGGAAGGATTGCTACGACTTTTGACCTTAATGTCACTACAATTGTTTCGTCTATGCACGTGTTAAATTTGAAAGACTAAACTATTTAGCCGTACTCATAGCATTTGCACAATTCGTGCTGCAATTCCCTTGTTACTATTCATTGCTCTAAATTTGCACACATAATAGTTCTAATACTTTTGGTGCTTTTTTCTGCGGATTTTTTTCACTCCATGTTATTAAAAATGAGCACTTTTAGCTCTTACATTGTATTTGTTGTTTTTGAGTCTGAAGTTCATGTATCCACAGATGCCGGCTCTTACGGGTCGGGCCTCCTTAGTGAGGCTCGTAATTGGCTGTTATGTCCGAGTTTACAATGCAATACATACTATGGACAAGATCAAAAGGCAAGGAGATCTGTTCAGACATCGTAAGCTATATTACTTATTATTTCTTGTATCCAAAGCCAATATCAAGAGTATCTGCTATCATGGAGTCGTTAGATAGTAACTTAATAAGCAAAGCTTAAGGGTGTATTAAGACGGATGTGCAATATGATGAACCATATATACACATTTAGTATTCTGCACTTAATTCACAATAATCAACAATATTCGATAAAGAGATACCATCCCAGACTTGCCCAAAACTCACATCATTTAATTGTTAAACCTTCAGACACTTCCGCTGCAGCACGTATCAAAGATAATGATAGCTTGAAACACGCAGTCCTGTTTAGAAACAATTTACCGATCAAAGATTTTATATGTAGATGAATATCAATAGATTATATTGACCTTGACTTGAGTCTTTAGATAAATGCTTACAACCTATTTAGATAGCATGATTATATTATCCCGTACTTATCTGTGTATGTCATTGCAGTCTAGCGGCAGGTTTTGGTGCTGTATTCATGGGCGCATTGATGTATGGTGCGTAAGGGTCTCAGAGCCAAGACGCACATGGTGTCTGTAGTTGCCCTTTTTATGGTGCTGAGTAATAAGGAAATGATTGTTTCTTCCCTATCACCTTTTCTAGGAAACAGCCCAAAAGTTTAAAGATTTTAAACCATAAATAGATATATCCTGTTAAATATTAAAACTTAATAATACTTAACTAGCAACCTACATTGAAAATTGGCCATTACGACTGATATATACATGCGTGCAGATAATGGAGAATAACTCGCATCAACAAGCGGATGACGTGTTGGGTGTTAACACAAGCGGCAAGCTATTTAACAGGTGAATACCCTTTGCTCCAATTTCTTTCACATTATTGTCACTGCTACAAAGTAGATATACGTTGGAATTGGTCTTAATACTCTTATTCTTTTCGTTTGTGTTTGTAAGGGAACAGAGGTGAAGATAGAATCAAAGGTACGGGGAAGACTTTGAAAGAACTAAAGTGAAGGGTAGAGAAGGAATAAATACGTGAGTGACAATATAGAGTATCTCGAACTTTTTCTATATAGTAATTACCAACTTAAAGTAGAAAACAAATAAACGTATGTTGATGTCCTGTATCCCATTACAATAATAGTTTTTTTATGGAAATCTCCAAGTTATGGTGTCATATTTAGAACATCTATGTCATGCAGTGTGTTTCCTTATGATATGGTATTTCGGGGCATTCATATCAATGAACCCAAGGAAGACGGGTGCCCGTCTAGTGTAACTCGGAGTAGCAATACTGACTAAACAACCAAATTCCCAGCCTTACAACAACCAATCCCCCGAGATTGATCCGTGACTAAACGAGTAAGAGCCCAAACTTAGGCAGCACTCTATCTTTCTGTGCAACCATTACTTTTAGCTCATATGCGTCTCTTAAATTGTGTCACTTGAAGACATTACAGTGTGGTGAGATAGCAACACCGAGGGGATGCTCAAAACTTCTCTCTGCCGCACGAGACATGACATTGTCCACTCTCCCGAGGCCTTCCTTCCAGCAAGCCTGCTCCTATTATGTTCGTAAGGTGTTCTTGTTTCTGACTTGCGGCCAGAACACCTTACGCATATAATAGGAGCATGCTCTGACTTGCGGCTGGAAGCCAGGGAGAGGGGAATGCCATGTCCGGCGAGAAGTTTGAGCATCCCCTCGGAGTTGCACTCACCACACTGTAATGTTTTAAGAGCACAATTTAAGGGACGCATATGAGCTAAAAGTAATGGTGCAACAGAAAGATAGAGAGCAGTAAGTATGACACTTACTCGTTTCGTCACAGAAACACAGGATTGGTTGTTGAAGGCTGGGACAACTGATAGAATGAAATGCTTAGACATATGTTTGTGGGCGTTTGTGGGCTTAAGGTCCATTAGGATTTCATTTCTAGTAATCCTTATAAATTATGTCTTAGTATACATCACAATCTACGGATTTCAATGTTCTAACATATATATCATGGATAAGAAAGGTAATTTCACTTTGATTATGACAACCCTAACAAATATAATTTGTTAGTAATATGCAATCATATGTCATTTTTTATTTTTATTATTTTGGAGTAAACTATATGTTACTGAAAACAGAATATAATAGATTAATTAATAGCTGAATTTATTTTCCAGATCAACCCAATTGGTACAAGCATAAAGTTTACAAACATCATTATTAATCAAAACAGCTTAAATAATCACTTGTTTCGGAGTCTCAAAGTAAAAGCTTTGAGTGCCAAAAGAACTTTTTTCAATCTCTCTTTAGCTGCAGGATCAATAAGGTTCCCTTGCTCATCAAACTTAGGTGGATCTTCAAACGCGTTGAGAAAAAACCGGGCTTAATTATAAAATGAAGATCTATATAAACTCCGGCTTTGACGTAGAAAATACTGTGACTCTTCCTCCACCAAAACTTACCCCAGCAACATTACTATAGCATGCCGCCATACAGCCCCTACATTTTGGTGGATCTAGAGGCCCAATCTATAGCATATTTTAAAGGTGCAGTAACCGATAATATTACTCTGGAGACGCGAAAAATGGGGAAGCAGTCTGACCGAGAATCTTTCTGACGAAAGCATCCCCCCAACTACAGTTGGAAACTTATCCGGTCTATTTCAAGATCTGTGTTGAGCAAAGGTAGTGGGTGATAATGGTCCCACGGTATTGTATGGACCATACAGGTATTAATGATGGTTGGTTGGTTAATTCTAACGCGGACCGATTAGGCCCCGGTTGTAGGACCTTGCGTAGGACCCGCATATAGCCAGTGAACGTTGAAGATGGATGAATATTGTCAAAGATGACTCCATTTTTTTTCTTTGGAGTTGACGATTCTTCTGGTCAGTTTGAAATGTATGTGTATGTGTGAGGAAGTTACACACCATATTTTAACACACCATAAGACACCATATTTTAACCATTCGACTCTTACCGCTTACCAATTTATTATTTTTCATAAATATTTCACACAAACTAAATTTATTTCATTTAAATAAAAATATAAATTACAATACAAAAATAAAAATATAATACGGAATTAAAAAAATACGAAATTTAAAAAACAAGAACGGAAAAATACATAAAAAAACTAGATTATTATCCGGTCACTATTGAGCATATTTTGCAATGATTTTTTCTTGTCTCTTTCGGATAATGCTCACTTTAGGTTTCGGCGGCAAATCAACATCAATTGTGAGAAACTCCATTTCTTTGAACTCCATCATCGCCGCCTCGTTTTCTTTCTTCGCCTCGTATGCGGATGTTCCGGCTTGTAGTTTGCGCCTTAAGTCCTCAGATACATAATAATTAAATTATGACCCCGATTCACTTCCCCCGGTGCTCCCCGCGTTTGCAGATTTGGTCTTTTTTGTGGTCGATTATTTCCCCGTGGGACGAGGTCTCACATCATGACCGAAAATTTCGGTGTGATCCTCCGTATCAAGAGGTTTCGCGCGTCCCATTTGGAGTGACCTTTTAAAAATACGCCAGCACAGCTCGAGTTGAAACTTTCTCCCCGTCGGCTGTTGAGTTGCAAAAGTTATCTTTGCAGCCTCGATGTGATCCGCCTCATTTTCCCCGCTTTTACGTTCAAGATGCTTGTAAATAGCGTTGAACTTTTGGCAATCACCGTTGATCCTGGTCCATTTACCCGTGAGCATATGTCTGGTACGATAACCTTGGGTGGTACCAGTGTTGAAGTCATCCATAATCTGACCCCAAAACAATCCTCATCGTTCGGCTCCCAAATTGGCCATTCTCGATGTTTCGAACCAACACTCAGTTAGCAAAATTTCTTCTTCACGTGACCAACGCGCACACTGTCGAATAGGCTCTTCTTCCTCATTGTTCTCATCAACTAAATCCACCGTCGCTCATTTTTTACGTTTATCTTTGGGTGGTTGAGGTTGTGGTTCTTTGAAACGTGGTTGAGGTTGTGATTGTTGGAAATCATCTGGTTGTTTTTTGAGATTTTGGAATTGAGCATTTTTGGTTGTTGTTGGAATAATTTGAAATTGTTGTTGAGATTGGTGGTAAAAAAACGCTTGAATATTTGACCGTAAAAATAAGTTCCGGTGGCGGTAGGGTCGTAAGAATATTGGGAACCACAACCGGTATATTGATGAGATGACGACGACGATTGTGATGAGTAGTGATGAAAGGTGTAGACGGATTTGAGCCAATTTCTTTGTTGGTATGACGAGATTACGGATAGCAAGAGGTTAGTGAAAAACCCATGCTCAATTGATTCATTAAGACATTATTTTTGTGTTTATTTATAGATAGAATATAATAGACGAATATAATAATTTTTTATTTTGTTTAAAAAGTGAAATGGGTGTATGTATTTATAATAAAAAAGGTGAAAAAAAATAAAAAAACCCCAAATTGAAAAATTGTTACTGTTTACTATCGTTGGCCTTCTTTATTTTGTCTCTTTGTGCGTTTTTTTTTGGAAATTCGGCTAAAAAAGCCATGGCGAAAAAGTGGCTAAGGTTCGGGTGTGTGGTGATCGCCGTTTAGCGCTGCCCCATATGGAGTTGCGAAAAGCTCCTAACGTTGTTAACACCGTATGCACTTAATGACTGATGATTAGGCATCTATTTATTTAAATTAATGGTGGGGGTCAGTACACCACTAGCAAAGGGTGACATTATATGTCTTATCGTTATATGATTTAGTAGATTATTACCTTTACATATAAAGGAACAGGATGTGCTCAAAAATGCACCCGCACCCGACAGCATCCGACCCGACTACTTAATTAAAACTCGGGAGTTAAATGCCTGCCCCCCCCCCCCCCCCCCCCCCCCCCCCCCCCCCGCCCCGATTTTAATTTACCCGAATAGGTTGTAGAACCCAGAACAATTTTTAAAAGAAACAGATATATTAAAAGAGGACTCCGAGAAGGAATCAAAAAGAACAGGAACAGAAGCAACAAAAGAGAAACAAGATCCAAGGCTACAGGCAAAAACAAATACTAATTATAGAAGAGATGGAACAGACTTGATATCCATGAGCTCCAGTTAGCATTGTTGGCCTTTAAACGAGTCGACATCCAAGTCTTCCCACCCCCCCTTCCCCCCGACGTCCTTTGGATAAAGGTGTAAAAAATCCTCTTCAATTAGTCTTGTTCACCAATCCAGGTTTTAAATGTGACACCCGAGAATATCCCCGTTCCATTGATTTAGCCGTTTTTCCCCAGATAGTAATTTTGAATTTTAATAAAAGTTTCGTTTAGCTTTTCTGTTTAACCGAGGAGTTTTCCCGCTTTTATCTGAGAATCGTCTCCGGGACACCTATCATTGTAGTATTTTGGCATTGGCCGCATTTTTACGTTTCTGAGCAATATTTAAAGTTTCGTGATTTTTGGTAACGTCGCTATTCCTTTCGTTACTACGTGATACGTTAACTTAAGTATATATTTGAGCATCAATGCAAGACCTTTGGAAATTAAATGTTTTTGAGCACTATGCTTTCCTAAAATATTAAGACTATTTTGGTCTCCCCCCCCCCCCCTTGGCTCATATATACGTCGAACAAACACCCCTTGTGCTCCTAAGATACCATTTTGATCATTTGAATTTCCTAGACAACATTCCACCATTCTTGGAACCAACTTGTCCTAGCTCTTGTTTCATAGGTGGATCAAATTGGTCCCCTTCTCCTCTTGTACCCTAGCCGACGCACACACACATATGTGTGAGTGTGTATGTGTAACTTTGTATTATAACTTGAGTTAACATCATTTCATTCTCATTCATTTCCTACACATACAAAAAACAACAATCTCTTGTGCTCTCTCTCTCTCTCTAAAACACACAACACAAACACAAACACAAACACATACAAATTCATACATTTTTCACTTTCAATCATTTACATTTGAAGACTAGTTGAATGTTTGATCATTTAAGATCATTCGGGTATAAAATAAACAACGTTTAAGTTGTTCTTGATCTTTGTATCACCACAAAAAAACCAATTCTTCTTTGGTAAAGTCTTCAAATTACAAATAACTGTACTTTTCTTTAACAATCTCTTGAATGCATAAACCTTTGATTACAACTTGTTTTTAAAAAAAAAATGATTTGAAACTAGTCATAAACCTTAAAAGGTATACACATGGTTCAAATTTTATAAAAAAGTGATATAAGGAAAATCATAGTTTTGTGATCGTGGTTATTTTCACATGTACTAAAATTGTACTTTAAAGCTTATAGTATTCGCTTATATTTTTGAAGCTTATTTAAGACAATCTTTGATTAAATTTGAGCTGTTTAATGTATATATGTAAACACTGTAAAATATGAAAACAAAAGAAAATTTTGATTTGAGATTTACTTTTGAAAACTTATAAATAAAATACTTTGCTTATTTGGCTATGTTTTCAAAAGGATGAAACATCCTTATTTACTAACCCAAAAGCTCAAATAAGGCTTAATGGGCCCTTAATGCCCACGTCCACCCCACAACCATAGCCACGGCCCAACTTTGTGCAAGCTTATGGTTCGGCTTGTTAATCCTTGGCTTATTATAAGATGTGGTAGCTTATTGATGAACCATTGTTATCTTTTTTAGTAAAATCGGACCTTATATGTATCCGTACTTTTGTCGTTTAAAAGCTTATTATGCTAAAATGCCCAATAAGGGTTTTTAGTGACACATTTACCATATTATAAATGGAAAACGATTGTAAAGATTTTTTGTAAATTGTAAATTGTGAATTTGGGAAGTGGATTGAAATTGGATTATGATAAAGTCAAACGACTTTGAAAATGAGTAAACACAACGGGTCATCGCGAAATTTTGTAAAAAACTTATACTATAGAAGATTTATTAAGGAAAGCATAAATAATAAAATATTTTGACTAAATTACTTAACGATTTGGAAATGTCAAATTATAAATAACAGGTTTATTAATAAGTTAATAATAATATAATATTATATTTATATAATTAATATAATATTATATACGTACTTACTTACAACTTAAGGACTTTTTCATAAAATCGATCACTAATCGTAATTAATACACAAATAACGTTTACCAAAAATGAATAATAAACGTTCATGCATCAATCACATACGTTAACTTTCCGAGACTAAATCGAAACCCGTATTCTTCTAGGTCATACCCGTTTACCACCGTTCGTTCTGAGTGACCCTGCTTTTGACGTACACATTTACCTTATCATCAAGGTGAGTTCATAGCCCCACTCTTTTACTCGTTTTGAATAATTGTTATTAAAATAACTTGGGGTGAGAAACATTGCTTGTTTTTAAAACTGGACACAAGTACTATACGTGAGATTTCCCTATTTACGTGTTGCCTAAGTAGCATTTAGACCTCAATTGCCCGAACTATCATGAACTGTCAATTTCTTGACCGGAGGACCGGTCGAGGGAGCGCGAGTGAATAAATAGATCTATTGGGACTAATTATCCCTATCCGGGTGAGTAGCGCTCACTACCCACGGGGCTCCCGATTAAACGGATATATGTCATGTCGAAACTGGTTAGGTGGTCTTTGGTCGGACACCTGTAAGGGCAAGCAAATACTTATAGCAATGTACATGCTATCTTTCATTATTAGCTTCAGTGTCATGAGCTTAGTGCAACGTAAATACCTTTTTATGTGAAGTTGTATCTGTTATAACTGTCGCATACGTTTTGATATCTTGTGGTCCACTATAACATCGTTTGAACTAAACCTATGAATTCACCAACTTTATGTTGACGTTTTAAGCATGTTTTTCTCAGGTGCTTAGCATGGATGTTGTTGCTTGAACTATATGAAGTCTATTGCCGAACCAGTTTTCCAGATTTTATCCATGTTTATCTTAAATACCGTTGTTGAACTTATTTAAGCTTTCGCATGTTGTCTTTTGAACCTTTTAAATTTGATTGATGTAAACTTATTAATATTTTAAATTTATGCAACGGTGTTTATTTTTCAAACGTACCCTTAGAGGTCGTTCTTTATGCTTTGTACTCGAAATAGCCATGGACGTCACGCCCCCGGACGCCAAATCGGAAGGGACCCTATTTGGGGGTGTGACATAAGGTTCTTGATGACGGCAGAGCAATATGACCTACACACATGTCTTGAAGATCCGGATATAGTTACTATTTTTTTGTGTTTTTGTGGTACCGATTGGGTTTGGATATGGGTACTGATTTTGTTTTTTTGGGTACCGATTGGGACGATGTGTTATAATGATAGGATTAGTGTTTGTTTTGAGGATCTTGATTTTGTGTCAAGGTGGTTGTTGTTGATGGAGGGTTTGGAGATCTGGGTTATGATGTTGTTGTGTCAAGGTTGTTGTTGTAATGATGTTGTTGTGATGATGTTGTTGTGATAAAGATGATCTTGGTTTTAGGATATGGGTTATGATGTTGCTGTGAGGATGTTGCTGGGGGTTATGATGTTGTTGTGATGTTGTGAGGATCTGGGTTATGTTGTTGTTATTTATGGTTTTAGGATGAAGATGATGAAGTATATGAAGTATATCTTTTTATTCTTGCAAGATCTGGGTAAATTTGCAAATTAAATATATGCAAATGAATAACTTGATATTGGGTTATTAGGGTTTTTGTATATTTAGATTTGTAGATATCTAATAATAATAATAATAATAATAATAGGGTATAATAAAAAATTGAGAAAAAAAAAAGGAACAAAAGGGTATTTTTGTCATTTTAGTTCTACCAAGGACCAAAAGTGAAACCAAACCTTCAAAATACGGACGTTTTTTGCACTTTCGAAATTCGACGGACCAAATCTGCAATTTGGCTAAACCACAAAGACCATTTTTGCAATTCTCTCTAAATAAATTATCGTTTGACAAAACAACGGAACCTCAATTTTGGGGTGAGCATTTGGCTCAAATATATAATACTCTCCATGAACAAAACATCAAATCTGTAAATCAAGAAGTCTCTGAAATAATGTTCAATGCAAGAGTAACGAGTTTGAACATAAGTTTTGAGAAACAAGGTTAGATGGTTCTGGGATCTAACGCTTTCGAAATTTTAAATCAAAGAAAAGTTATGCTTTTTAAAATTAGGTTTGGGTTAGTTAATCGCTTTTTTATTAATGCAGATTAACATGGAGCCTTATTTTATTGATGAAAACTATGCTCTTATAAGTCTCTAAGTTGATCACACTAACCTCTCTTTTGGTTCCTTCAGGGTCCTTTTAAGTAGGCCATTAATAGTGAGTACTCAATAGTTTGTTAGAGAACTCGTAGAGTTTTCAGTGTTCCGATTAAGTATTTTACTCACGAATATGACAAGTCACTAGAGCCTATAGCCATTTTAGTTGGTGCGTTCCCAGCAGTTTTGGCATTGCCACACCGATAGAGTTTCTAAAACACTTATGTATACTTTCTTTTTAAATATTAAAGTTGCCTGTAAATAATGGTCGGCCTTAAAACAGCAGGGTTATTTTCATTGATCTTCCAGTGTTCATTTGTGAGCTACATGTGACAATGATGTTAATGGAGCGCAACGTAAAACTATACAATTAAGATATGCCACACATTTTCTAATACATAGTATGTCTTTTTGTATTAGATGATGGTTGATGACGTATAATAGGTTTACCAGGCCTCTGGGCCTAAACTATATTTTCATAATGGGCTCCAAGCCCAACTAAAGCAAACTAAAATATGATGGGCCAAGATTAAGCCTAGTCCCGTGCTGGTACGGCCCGAAAGAGTTAAGTCGGATGTGACAGACCTTCCGCGGACCAAGAAACATCCGCAGAAGTGAACCTACATCCGCAAGAACAAGATTACCGCGGACCCTTGCCAAACAGGGGGCCCACTTAGGCCCACTAACAGATATGAGCGAAATATTAGGAAAACCTAGTATTGGGCTCACCTATAAAAAGGGGTGTTCTGACACCCCACGAGGTATGCTTTTCTGACCACATTTCATACACACATACTCTGACATTCTCTGACAAATATGTTTACTTACTCTTACGCCGGAGTCCAATCGTGGGGTCCGTCCCCACGGTAAGACTAACGGTTTACCTTTCGTCGTACAGGGAATCATCTCATTACTTGATTTAGTACAAGATCTCACTCACTGGGTCAGCCCAATAACCATCTTAGATCCACTATATTCAACCCATGAAATATTTTGTACTAACAAGTTGGCGTCATCCGTGGGACCGAAATACAACTGCGTTCTACAAAAATACTCACCATGAGCAATCATTAACGAACCTCCCCTAGCCAACCCACGTCTGTTGTACGGAACACGATTGGGAGAGGAAAGGAGCCAGCTACGCAAGATCGAGGTAGGCCCGCATCCAACGCAGCCCTCCAAGAATATTGCGACAAAAATTACAATCAGTTGCTACCAATCATGGCCGAGAAGTTTAACCGGGAGAAAGAAAAAAGTGAAAAGCTAAAGGAACTAAACTCCTGGATTAACTTCGAAGGATGTTCTGGAACATCGCGGTACTCCAAGTCAAAAACGATGGACACTAAGGAACATGAAAAAAGGCATAGATCTAGGCGCTCTCGTAGCCCAAGAACTAGTGTATTCTCAAGAATAAGACGTGAGCGGTCAAGATCACCAAGGCAAAGGTTGAAAGAAAGAGGCATGTTTAAAAGGCTAGGAAGTAGGGGGAAGAGTGTGTTCGCACGCTTAGACAGCTACAGTTGGAACTCCCATTCAAAATACACAGAAGCTCTCTCAGAAAGTGAGGACAATGAAGGCGGGCACTGGAAGTTAAGACCAAAGAAGAAGAAATTATATAGGGAAGAGGATGACTTGTCCCAGCCATGGGTATGTGAGGAAGTAGATCCTTTCACACCTAGAATCTGTTACTTCGACTTCCCAAAAACAAGGATGCCCAGCCATATCAAGACATATGACGGAAGCGAAGATCCGGAGGATCATTTGAAAATCTTCCAGGCAGCAGCAAAAACAGAACGATGGGTCATGCCAACATGGTGCCACATGTTTAACTCTACGCTGACGGGAAACGCGAGAGTATGGTTTGATGACCTTCCGCCTGAATCAATAGATAGTTATGATGATCTGAAGAAAGCATTTTTGGAAAATTATCTCCAACAGAAGAAATGTATTAAAGATCCCATAGAAATCCATAACATCAAACAGCGGGAGGGAGAGTCTACGGAAGACTTTGTGAAAAGATATAAACTGGAAAGCAGGGATGTCAAGGGGGCTCCAGAATGCATGAGAATCTCCGGATTCGTGCATGGAATTACAAACCCTGAGCTCATCAAACGTCTCCATGACAAAATCCCGAAAACAGTTGATGAAATGATGAGAGTTACCACATCTTTCCTCAGGGGGGAGGTGGCAGCCTCAAATCACGAACGGAAGAAAACATTTCCACCATGGAAACAGCATGAAGGCAGCCAAAAGCAAAATTTCAAAAAAGGAGGTTTCCGGAACCAACAAAGGTCGGAAAGGAAGCATGATCGGTTTTCCTTACTCACAAAAACCCCCAAAGAAATTTTCGCTTTAGACAAAGGAAAATTCAAAGCTCCGCCACCGATGACAACCCCGGTTGAGAAACGGAACCATGCAAAATTCTGCGAGTTTCATGGTGAAGTAGGGCATAACACAGACAAATGTATGCACCTGAACAGAGCAATTGAGGAACATTGCTAAAAGCAAAAATCTGCCACTTGAATAAAGAACTAAAACAAACAACTAAAGGAACATCCTAAGGTGGGCAAAGAAAGGAGAATCTTCCGAGAAAGGATAAAGTGTTTAGCTATCCAAGTGTCCAACCCTGGGAAAAGGTGGCTAGACAAAGGATTACACAGAGTTTCTCTCCTAATCCAAAAGTCTTTTTTCCACCCCTGGGGGAAGATGAAGGAACGAAAGGCCCGATGATCGTAGAGGCGGAAATAGGAGGCCACTGTGTACACCGTATGTATGTGGACGGCGGATCAGCCTCAAAAATTTTGTATGAGCACTGCTTTAGCCGACTCAGTCCAGAAATTAAAAAACAATTGATACCAGCCACTACCCCTTTGATTGGATTCAGTGGTGAAATAATATGGCCAATAGGGCAAATACAATGTGGTTAAGATTGGAGATGAAACACTCTAGCATCGGCGTAGATAAATTCATATTGTAAGATCATCTTCTCCGTACAATGGAATTATTGGAAGACCAGGAGTCAGAAAATTGCAAGCAGTTCCGTCAACAGTTCACGGAATGTTAAAGATCCCGATGGAAGGAGGATTGATTACCCTAAAGAGTAGCAAGTTGGTTCCGCTGGAATGCGCAGTGGTCTCCGGACCTGAAGGAGCCCCATCAGCTACCAAGCAAATAATAGAAGAAAGAATCAAAGTAGCAATAAACTCAGAATATCTGGAACAAACAGTAATGATTGGTTCTACCCTCACCGAAGAAGACCGCAACAAGTTGTGTGGACTACTCTAGCGTAACTTGGATATCTTTGCTTGGAAGCCTGCGGATATGACTGGCATCCCAAGACACATTGCAGAGCTTCGACAAAGACGGATCGGTTTTCCTTACTCACTAAAACCCCCAAATAAATTTTCGCTTTAGACAAAGGAAAATTCAAAGCTCCGCCACCGATGACAACCCCGGTTGAGAAACGGAACCATGCAAAATTCTTTGAGTTTCATGGTGAAGTAGGGCATAGCACAGACGGATGTATGCACCGGAAGAAACAGATTGAGGAAATGCTAAAAGCAGAAAAGCTGTCACATCTGATTAAAGAACTAAAACAAAACAACAAAAAGGAACAGCCTAAGGTGGCGAAGAAAGGAGAAACTTCTGGGAAGGACAAAGCACTAGCCATCCTAATGGTTCAACCCTGGGAAAGAGTAGCTAGGCAGAAGATCACGCAAAGCTTTTCTCCAAACATAAAAATATTTTTCCCACCCCTAGGAGAGGATGAAGGAACAGAAGGTCTGATGATCATTGAGACGGAAGTAGGAGGCCACTGCATACACCGCATGTATGTGGATGGCGGATCAGCCTCATAAATATTATATGAACACTGCTTCAGCTGACTCCGTCTAGAAGTCAAGAACCAGTTGGTGCCGACCACCACCCCTTTGATTGGGTTCAGCAGTGAAATAACATGGCCAATAAGGCAAATACAACTACCGGTAACTATTGGAGACGAGGAGCATTCCGCTTCAACTTTAATGAATTTTGTAGTCGTAAGGTCACCATCCCCATACAATGGGATTACTGTAAGGCCGGGGGTCAGGAAGTTGCAAGCGGTTCTGTCAACAATTCACGGAATGCTAAAGATCCCGGTAGAAAAAGGGGTAATAACTTTAAAAAGCAGCAGGTTGGTGCCGCTAGAGTGTGTGATGGTCTTCGGACCTGAACGAACCCTATCAGCTACAAAGCCAACAATAGAAGAAAGGGTTAAAGTAGCAATAAACCTGGAATATCCGGAATAAACAGTAATGATTGGCTTCACCCTTACCAAGGAAAGCCACAACAAGTTGTGTGGATTACTCTAGCGCAACTTGGACATTTTTGCTTGGAGGCCTGCGGATATGACTGGTGTTCCAAGACATATTGCGAAGCATCGCCTAAATGTGCGAGAAGGATGTTCCCCGGTTAGGCAAAAGAAAAGAGGGCAAGCGGCCGACAGAAATTAAGCAATACAGGAGGAAGTTGGGAAACTCGTCGAGGCAGGAATAATGTAGGAAGTAAACTACCATAACTAACTGTCCAACCCAGTAATGGTAAAAAAGCATGATGACAGTTGGAGGATGTGCGTCGATTTTAAAGATCTAAACAAAGCATGCCCAAAAGACGGTTATCCGCTACCGGAGATAGACTGGAAGGTGGAATCATTGTGCGGATTCCCTTTCAAATGCTTTTTAGACGCATATAAAGGCTATCATCAAATACAAATAGCAAAGGAAGATGAAGAAAAAACCGCATTCATCACAAGCTACGGAATATTCTGCTATATGAAAATGCCTTTTGGTCTGAGGAATGTTGGGGTAACCTATCAACGTCTGGTGGATAAAGCGTTCCATAAACAAATTGGCAGAAATCTAGAAGTGTACGTAGATGACCTTGTCATCAAAATCCGTACGGAAGTTGAGATAGTCAGAGACATAGAAGAAACATTTAAAACTCTAAGGGAAATTAACATGAAACTAAACCCTAAAAAGTGTACATTTAGGGTGGAAGAAGGAATGTTCCTAGGGTACAAAGTCAACTCTAAGGGGCTAAAAGTGTGCCCAGACAAGGTGGACATTGTGCTAAGTCTCCCATCGCCAAAATGTCTAAAGGACGTGCAAAAGTTAAACAGAAAGTTCGCAGGGCTGAATAGGTTCTTGGCCAAATCAACAGAGAAGTCACTACCGTTCTTTAAAACTTTGAAAAAATACATGAAGAAAAGTGACTTTCATTGGACCACTGAAGCGAAAGAGGCGTTAAAGCAAATGAAACAGCTAATAGCTGAGCTCCCTATGCTAACGGCACCAATGGAAATGGAAGAGCTTATTGTTTACTTGGCCGCAGCAAAAGAGACAGTAAGCGCAGTCCTGATAACGGAAAGGGAAGCTAAACAGATGCCCATCTACTTTGTTAGCAGGGCATTAAGAGGTCCGGAACTAAACTACACGTCGATGGAAAAGTTAGTTATGGCCTTAGTACATGCTAGTAAGCGCCTAAAAAGGTACTTTCAGGCACATCCAATAATAGTAATCATGTACCAGCCAATACAGCAGATACTATCAAGACCAAAAGTAGCAGGAAGGCTACAGAAGTGGAGCATTGAATTAGGAGAATATGCAATACATTACCATGCATAGAGACGCAAGAACATTAATAAGAGCATGTAAAGATTGTCAAGTTTATAAACCCATCCCAAGGAATCCGCAGCAGAAGCTGACCCCAATTACATCTCCATGGCCATTTTACAAATGGGGAATTGACATAGCCAGGACTTTTTCGGAAGGACCAGGGAAAGTCAAATTCTTAATAGTATCTATGGATTACTTCACAAAATAGATTGAAGCAAAACCGGTCGCAACCATCACTGGAAATCAGATCAAAAAATTCGTGTGGGATAACATTGTTTGCAGGTTCGGACTTCCTGGATAAATTATCTCAGATAATGGAAAATAATTCTGAGATGATCCATTTAAGGACTTGTGCGAGAAACTATGTATCAATCATCATTTTGCCTCGGTAAAACATCCGCAGACTAATGGACTTGTAGAAAGAGCGAATCGCAGCTTAGGTGAAGGAATAAAAGCAAGATTGTAAGCAAGAAGCAAAAACTGGACGGAAGAACTCCCTCATGTTTTATGGGCACACCGCACAATCATAAAATCTAGCAACAAAGACACCATGTTCTCAATAACGTACGAAACGGAGGCAGACATTCCGGCAGAGATAGGCAAGCCTACAATCAGAACAACGGAAGTAGACCTGGAACAAAATAATGAAGCTTTAGAAATCAACCTTGACCTCTTGGAAGAAAGAAGGGAGGAAGCAGCAATACGTAAAGCTAAGAGTAAAGCAAAAATAAAGAAGTACTATAATGCAAAAGTTAGAAATACAAGTTTCAAACCAGGAGATCTGGTATACCACAACAACAATGGAAGCCTAGCAGGGGACACGGGGAAGCTGGGCCCCAAGTGGGAAGGACCATACGAGGTAACGGAAGCACTTGGCAAGAGAGCATACAAGTTAAAAGACCGTGATGGAAAACAACTTTCGCGGACTTGGAATATCAGCAACCTCTAGAAGTGTTATGTTCATAAAATGTAAGCAACTCACCCATGCGGATTCCGCAGTGGGGGTAATGCATTCCAAATTACATTACTTTATGCACTGTAATGTCTTTTAAAAATTTTAATAAAAAGTAAAGCCTAGCTACCTTTACAAATTTTCTATAAAATTCCTTATTCTTTATCATGTAAAGTTATCCTTTTCAATGTGATTAAGACACGCACGCAATAGGGCATGACCCAACCAAATGTTATTACGTATAACAAAAGGGTGAGTAACCTCAAAATTAACTCAAGTATACATAAGAGGTATTGCAAATCCAGTATAGGGAGAATAACCCACAAAATATTCAAAGTAAGACTATCTTATAATCACGATATTAAACGATAGCAAGATCATAATTCAAAGGTCATAAACATTCAAATTGTGCAAGTACATGTAACCGCATCCAAAAAGGTCATGCATGACTACGGCTAGTTATACTAACAAATCAATCAATATTCAGCTCTGCGTTATCAACATTAGGAAAAGGGTTATCATCTGCACCTCTACCTTCCTGACCATCCGCATGAACAACATCATAGTCATCTGTGGAAATAGGAGGAATAGAGCTTGTAGAAGCAAAAGTAACGGATAAGGTCGTGGTGGTCTCGGGAGCAGTACCAGAAGTACCTTCCGTACCTTTCAAAGCAGCGGAGGATAAAGGCTCAACTAAAGGAACAAACACGTCATGAAGGGATGACCTATGATTAGCAATATAGTCCCTGATTTTTTGAACTCGGTTACGGGAAACATCCAGGGAAAATAATAAGGAGGTGGCACCAATGACAGTTCGGTCCGGTAAATAATGAATGGGGACCAACAATTGGTCAACATGAGATTGTGACTCATCTAAACCAAGTCTTTCAGCAAGAGGTTCGTCCAGACGAAGAATGTTCATTAAAGTCTCGGTGCTCGCATCTTTGTTAGACTTTAGCTCAGATAGCAAGGAGAAGTTCACATCCTGAAGCTCTTGCAAACCAGAAATGTAATCGCTTTTCGTGGAAGGATTGAACGCAAAAATGTTTGTTAAGACCCTACCCTCATAGCCATGAGTAATTCTAGCGGCTAGCCCATCTTGCATGCCTTTCTTACTAGCCCTGCTAATAACTGCTCCAAGGGCAGACAGATACTCTGGCGAATGTAGACACTTAACAATAACAAGCTTCACGCCATAGGTAAGAAGCCACCTACGGCCAGCGATGGTAGTCAGAAGGTGAGGATAGAATTTTTTTCTCTAAATGAAGCGCCATCTCAACAAAATCAACGTATAACTTCTCAAATTTATCATTCATAACTCTTATCTGCTCATCCTGTAATTCCTCAAGCTTACCCATACAGTTCTCATACGCTGTGACTTTCTCCTAAAGCCCAGCAGAGAAATTCTCTAGTTCATGCACCTGTAATCATACGGAAGCAGTAAAAAAATAGAGAGAAGAGAACTTAAGTGCACAGGTACATACCCGACCCGCAAGGTTGTCACTCTGAGACTTAGCAAAGGCAACCTGAGCATCCAAGTCAGTAACTTCTTGCTCCCTAACCTTAACTGAAGCAGCAAGATCAGCCACTTTTACACCAAGATTAGTGCTCTCTTGTTCCAAAGCGGCATTTTACTCTTTCAGAACATTCACTTCATTTCAAAGAGATTTCTCAACCACTTCAAACTTAGAGACTTCGGTACGGAGACGGATGGCCTCTACGGCTTCGGCTTCCTTCACAAGCAACCGTGCCTTAAGAGTCTCAATTTCAACATCCCTGGCCTTCAGCAATGAATTTTTCTCTTCCACAACAGAATTCAATCTCCTTCTCTCTCTAATGTTGTACTCAGCACGCATCGTCACTTCAGCACTGAGAGACATTTGACGAGCAGCCCCTACATTGAACTTCGTAAAAATTTGGTCATGTTTCATACCACAGATTAACGTAAAGAATTTACAAGGAGCAAATTCATCCACCATCTCGCGGCAAGTACGACCATCATCTAAGCGGGTGCTATTGGTTACGCTCCATTGGGGTACATACCACTTTCTGGAATGTCGTTATCAGCTAATGATAGTGAGGATACCTCATGTTCTAACAATGAGTTCACTGCCGTAAGGTCAGTAATGAAGCCACTGACGGTTGTGCTCAGCCTCCTACTCACCAGAAGAATCACCACCAAAAATAGAAGACTCAACAAGTTTTTCTTTAACAGTTGTAGCAGGATCAACTGTGGAAGTAACAGTAGTGGCCACTGTCATCAATGGAACGGAAGGCTGGCAAAAGAATTCAACTCTCAGCTTCGAAGAGTTAGGCACCGGGAATGATGAGAAGAATCTGAAGAGATAACGAACCTTTGCGGAGCACCGATGGTTCGAAGGTTAAGACCGGTTGCGGAGTCAGTATGAACTTCATCTTTACACTCTGGCGTGGCAGATACAAAGGACGTGACAAAGGGCAAGGTTGGAATAGGCTCACCCCTGACCTCAACATTATGCACAGCTCCAGCAAGCAACCGCTGAATAGCAGACCTGGACTTACCACCTACGGAGGTCACGCTCAGGGTTCTGTAACCCTCCCTTAACTTTTTAAGAGGATGTAAAGGTCCACCAGCATCAGGGAACAACTATTTTTCTTTTTCTTTGACGCCTTGGTTGCACAGGAGTTATGTATTTAGCAACAGTCTTTGTAGCTTCACTAACTAGCGGAATACCAACACCATGCCCACCACTCGCAGAATCACCCTGCTTCGCTAGGTTACCACTACCACCTTCATCAAATAACCTTTTAACACTTGCATCCAACTCGCTTTCAGCACGAGCAGGAGCAATGGGTAGCAGTGGAACAACACGTCCCATAGTAGTATCTAACAACTTTGGTTCATCTTCAGCACGCTGCCTCTCACCAACCCTCACCTTTGTAGGATCGGCAGTTTGGATAAAGGAGAGCAAATCTATTTCAACACGAAAAGAGGAAAGAATAAAACGGGCAGCAAAAATGATAAAATGGCAAAACATAAGTAAGACATAATAATAATAAACACCCACCCTCGCCATTTTTACGCAGAAACTAAGGATAAGTATCTTCATCCAAGGTATAGTTATGACTAATTCCTATTAAGCAAAGGAAGGGTTCTGGATACTTATGGAACGGAGCCAGATATGCAACAAGGGTAGCATAATGTTCCGCATTAAACTTGGAAGACTTTCAAAGAGGGTCCTTCGACACACTTTTGCTAGTATTCCATGAAAAGGAGGCATGACAAGAAAAAGCGTCAACTCAAAAGAAATGATTGTTCCAGCTTTTTAATGAGTCTAAGGGTTTGGTGTAACAAACAGCGTCATTTCCCTGGCACTTACTAAATGACATCCAGCCTTTGTTTTTAGAGTTCACGTAAAACAATGGAACAACCCAACCGTCGACTCAAAGCCATAAACACGGCAAAAGATCTCAAAATAAGACACTTTAGCCGCACCAATAACGGATAATTGGGATATGTGGATGCGATAGTGTCTGAGCACGTTAACAAGAAAAGTGGAAAGTGGTAATCAAAAATTGGCATACTCAAAGAACCTAGTATATACACCTATTTTGCCAATAGGCATTTCATGAATTGTTTGGTTAGGGCTGGGTAACTGTGGATGAACCTTGTTAGGAATATGAAACGTTTCACAAAAAAATTTGAGAGCTTTTAGAGTAAGAACCGACTTTATATCTGTAATACTGCTCATGATGCAAAGTAAGCAAGAATTGGGGCCTAACTTGGAAGCCTAAAGTTCTTCAAAATAGGGCATGAAGGGTACATATTGGAAAAGCTTGAAGAATCTTTTAACAATGGCGATTATAATTCGAGAAGATGAAAAAGAAAACAGTGAAAACCACACCGAGTATTTATACTCTCGGTATAGTAAATGCAAGATTTCTTTAGATGCTTCCACGTGGCCATGACCTTCGAGCCAACGGTTAGGATGGGAAGTAAAAGATAGTGATGACAGTTAAGTAAGTTGGACTAACAAGTCAAATCAGTCAGACGGTGAAAGGCCACGAAGAGAGCACGTCACACACGTTTCACCTACTAGAATGTTGAAGCATCGCGAAAGCGCAAGACGTCGCGGAGGTTGAAGAATACCGGAACCTGAGTCTAGTAATGTCTATCGCATGCAACAAAGTCACACGTAATAGACATACTAAAATGGGGGGACTTGATGATGTATAATAGGTTTACCTGGCCTGTGGGCCTAAACTATATTTGCATAACGGGCTCCAAGCCCAACTAAAGCAAACTAAAATATAATGGGCCAAGATTAAGCCCAATCCCGTGTGGGTACGGCCCGAAAGAGTTAAGCCGGACGTGACAGACCTTCCGTAGACCAAGAAACATCCGCGGAAGGGAACCTACATCCACAAGAACACGATTATCGCGGACCCTTGCCAGACAGGGGGCCGACTTCGGCCCACTAATAGATATGAGCGAAATATTAGGAAAACCTAGTATTTGGCTCACCTATAAAAAGGGGTGTTCTGACACCCCACGAGGTATGATTTTCTGACCACATTTCATACACACATACTCTGACATTCTCTAACAAATATGTTTACTTAATTTTACGCCGGAGTCCAATCGTGGGGTCCGTCCCCATGGTAAGACTAACGGTTTACCTTTTGTCGTGCAAGGAATCATCTCATTACTTGATTTAGTACAAGATCCCACTGACTGGCTCAGCCCAATAACCATCTCAGATCCACTATATTCAACTCGTGACATATTTTGTACTAACAGTGGTTAATGTGTATATTTTACCATTAATTTTTTAGTAATAGAACTTGTCTCTAATAATGCACAAGTGTATTATGTGATAAGGAAATATCATAGTCAAGCATTTATGCGAAGATAGATATTACAGATGTTTAGTGATGGCACGTGAGGTGCACGTGAATTGGTTCTAAATCAATCACGTGAGGTACACATGATTGCACATACTTAGTTCACTATTTTTGAAAAGTAATTAGACTATGATTTTGTTTTTCTATTGATCAAATAACACATTCGATCTTCTACAAGTTTAAATAAATCTTCTATTCTTCTAAGTATAGCTGTTGAGATTTTAAAGAAATTTATGATAATCTATGAAATTGTAAATACTTTTTATTGTCATGTATGACTTTCTTAAAAAATATATGAGTTGATAACGTTTTCTTATCTAAAACAATCTACAAGTTTTACTTTCTTTAAAATAATATTTGTGGCGGCTAGAAATATATAGTTTTTCATAAAATATAGGTTGTTTTAGACTTTGCGACCCAAAATCTATGTTTCTTTACATAAGGATAGATGTCTAAATCAAAAATATATAAGACAAAGGTATTCATAAGAAATATGGTTAGAGAAAAAAACAGTACATAGAATGTGAGTGATGGTGCCTGACACAGCACTTGTGTAGTCTTTGGGTTTGTTGCTTCTTCCACAAAAATCTCAGTGCTCAATTTCAGCCATTAAAGTAAGCTTTTTTTTCTATGAAACTTCAAAATTTTGATTCTTGTCATATCAAAGTTACGTTCTTTTTTCTTAATCATATTTTATACTTCAAAAATGAGTTTATAGGTTTTAAACATCGAAGGCCCCTAAAAGTTCGAGGACCTATGTGGTTGAGCACCAGACACTTGCTTCAATTTGGCCCTGAGTTATGGCATATGAACACGGGAGTCGCGAAATGTATCTCTTAGGTTAGTAAATTGAATTTCAGTGGAGAGTCGAGTCATCACAAGGTTAAGTCATTAGATTGGAATCTAACTACAACTAGAAAATGTCAAATGCCATATTTTAATCATAAAGCTAGGGTTTTTAGACTCGAGATGGAAAGGGGGACGTAAAAAAGATAAGGCAAAGGTGACGAGTTCTATGAATATGAATGTAGCGAGTACAAAGGTAGCGTCGACTATGAATAAATTTGGTGTTGTACTGGGATCGTTCCCAAGTTTGTCAGAGGGATTTGGTAGCCCTAATCCTGTATCTTTGGCTACTAAGATTTGAAATTTAGAGAGTCAAGTGATTAAAGGAAAGGTAGGGTTATTGAGAGATGACGGAAAACTATTGAAGCATATTAGATCAAATTGTCTAGAACCATGTCTTCTGAACATGCTGCTGAGGGAGGGGTTGTAGCAACGCATGATGTTGATACTAAAGGTAACTCGCCGAATACGAATACATCATATGTTTTGCAGTCTCATGACACTATACAAGTCCCAAACAATGAGCAAAAGCCTTTAAAGCCCATTAATAACTTGAATGTGGGTCAGGCTGTTAATGACGCGAATATGCAGATTTCTATTTCGTTTACTAATGTTTTTTACGCTGATAAGACACTAAACAAGATGCATTTTCGAACACTTAATTTGAAGAGCTCAAAATCTAATGACTTTGAATTAAAGATACCTATGTCGTTAGTGATAGATGTTAATGATAGAATGTGCAACACGTTGTATGGGTATTTGTTGTTCCCTCTTAGTTGGTGAATATTAACTACAAAGCTAAGCTTCACTAACTCATGGCATGTAAGTAAAGTGACATATTAAGTTCTTTGAAAAGGTTTTTTGTACGTAACGTTAAACAATAAGTAAAAGACATAAAAATAACTTTTCAATGTTCAACTCTTTTTATTAAGAATTATACCCCATTGTATGCGGAACTACAATGGGGATTGATTGACAATGTGTGTATGTGTGATCTCCTCACTAATAACTTTTCATAAACCTAAAGTGTTATGCAAAGTTAACTACTATGCTAACCAATTGAGCTTACTCAGGGACTTAGTAGATTTGGAGGAGTAGGTGTTTGTGAAAGATACAAATTTGAATGCACAAACTTAACCTACTCCTTTACAATACGTTTTCTATTTATACTACTTAGGTAGGGTCATACCCACATGGGTGATAAGTGTGTGTCCCAATGCTGATAGGCTAGTACATATTGTACAGCTTTGTCTATCATAATTCCATTTTAAGTATGGGACAAACACACCATCTAAGGTCAGTGCTGACACTGGCTTTGTCTTCATACCCTATTCAGGATAATTTGACTTTAGGCATATAAGAGCTAAGCTTGGACTTATCTGTTTCAAACTATCCTGCTTATTTTTTTGGTCTTTCGTCTTTAGGGTCAGTGAGTCTATTGCCACAACTCAGTGAACCCATCACCTTCTTCTTTGGCTCAATGCTTCATTTACTGAGAACCATCTCACTAAATGCTAAAGTCTTTCTTGTAGACTTAGTCATGCTAAGCATCTTGAAGGTAACTTACTGAGTGACTGTTCACTCAGTGACCTTAAAATGTTAAAGGTTATTAACACTTAGGATAATATGTATTCAAATACTAAGTGAAAGATCATTGGGCACTGAATTGGCCAACACTTCTAACAGCATATAAAACTGCTGAGTTAAAGCGTATAAGAGTATAAGCTGCACATCGCAGGGTACAAGTAACCAAACATGAGATAAGAAAGAGGTCCGATTTTGGTGCATGCTGAGATAAGTATTCCTATATCCAGAACGACAAACAAAGATTTAAATTCAATAACATTGAAACCTTTCATCCGCCGTAATTTGATCATAAAACTAAAAGATTCACACCGCTTGATGTCAGGCAAAAGATCATTTTCTTTAAACTTGGAGGAGGTAGTTCTTCAGGTTCTCCTGCTCCGATCCATTTGAAAGCAGTAACAAGGAGCTTGATACATAAAGCCACTTCCTTTCTGAAATCAATTGTGCTAGTCTACTTCTTGTTACCCTCATCCTCCTCTTGTACACCATAACACCCAGGTTGCATACATTGCATATAAGCTTTACACGCCGTTAAGATATCACGTGCATGATTATGAAAATGGCCCACCACAAGATCATCAAAGTACTACATACAACATCTCATCAGTTAACCATAATTATACTATACTAAACAAGCAGGGACATGAAAAAGTTATCTTTGGTGGTTTGCTCATGATATGAACCATTGTTTTGAGAATTTAAGAGGGTATGCTCGTTGTATATTCACTAAGACTTTTCTTTATCCACAGTGTTTCTCCAGAAAAACATAAAGAAGTTGTCGAAAGGCATTGCGTTCAAAATTTGATCATGTATGGAGACGAGAAGGGTGAGCATATTCGAAGTGCCTAGGACCCACGTCTCACCCTCCACCTCACGTGTCATGCCAGTTTGTTTTGGGAGGGTCAACCTAACTCTACCATTCTTGTAAAGATTTGGAAATACACATCAAAGAAGAAGAGACGATCATGATAAGGGGTCCCTTTTGCTCCGATAAATTACAACTCTTAAAGAGATCCATACTCAATTCGTAAAACCTCACAAACATGGTATCTGTAACCAAATATAAGCTAATTAACAAACAATAATATCATGACTTTGAGTTACAAGGTTATTGTATTAGTACTAAGATTATCAAGTGAACAAAATACAAAAACTTGCCTTCTTCATTGGTGAGTTTTAGTGTGCAAAAAGATGACCCGAATGGTCTGCAAGAGTATCAAACTTCTTGAAGATTTTCTTAACATCTTTATTATCAAGTGTTGCCTTTACAGCCTTTCTTTTGTCACACCGTCACCATCGCCGTCTTCTCTCCGTCATCGTCATCGCCGCCTATTTCGATACATCCATTTGGTTAATCTGTGATTCCCTTTTTATCATTATCAATCATCTTTGTTATTGTAAAATAGAGTTTAACCTAATTTTAAAATTGATGTTTTATTGAACTACTTATTGCTATAGTTGTCAAATCAATGGACGAATTGGTATATTAGGCTAGATGTAACGGGATTGATGTGCTCATTTATCATATAATTGCTAGTTTAATTTTTTTTTTTCATTTTCAGCATGAACACAAAGTGTTTGATAAAACGCCTTAATGAAAACATTAGTAGTTGACTTGAATCAATGTGTTTCTAGTGAGTAGAATGAGGTTCAGAGTTTTGTTTGGATTTAACATCGTGTAAGTGATTGGGATGGAAAACTTGGTCTACATTGTTATTAGGTAGGTAGTTTTATAGTCGCTTTTTAGTTATATTTTTGTTCAGTTACATAATCAATTTATTTAGTTAAACTAGTTAGAATGCTTATATAGTGCGGCAAACTAGAGATCTACCAAATAGTATGTGGTTATAAATAGATAGGTTATAACCTATACAGAGGTAAACTATCTTGCCCATAACAAGTTAAATGAAAATTTAAGATTTAGATAGTTTAGCATTTAAGGATTTAGGTGTTATAGATCCTAACAAGTTAAATACTAGATATTCGAGTGGTTGAATTTACGGGATCTATCTTAAACTGCAGTCCTGATAAACATACAGCAAAGTCGCCTAATTTTAACTTAGCGATTTGATGTGCTTTCATATGTTTATTTGTATAGACTTTGGATTAGGGTGTGGTCTGAGAAGGGCGTTCTAACACTCCCAAACCTTCTGTCCACATATGTCTTTTCTTAGATTTCTATCTTCCATGAAACATTATGATAACACGAATAAATATCCTGAAACTTTTTACATTGTTACTAATAACCTCAATTTCTTTTCATAAATACCATTGAGATTACAAAGCCGGATTATTATGATGTTGAACGACATCACGTATGATATTTGGTACAGGACAAGTGAAATGCTTTCGTAGTAAAGAAAGAGAACGACAACCACCTTCTCCATAGAGGTT
This sequence comes from Tanacetum coccineum, assembly GCA_026074375.1. NCBI lineage: Eukaryota > Viridiplantae > Streptophyta > Magnoliopsida > Asterales > Asteraceae > Tanacetum > Tanacetum coccineum. The sequence continues at coordinate 29,497 of BQNB010021565.1, forward strand.
TTCGATAACGAGTTGGTACCCTCCTCCGTCCCACAAATTGCTCCCATCATTCGGGTCGCAAACGAGTTCCAAAGAAGAAGACCTCGCGTCGCTTTTCTCTGTAATTACTCTCACCTACTTCATTTTAATCCAATCTCTTAGATCATAAATTATAAACAATAAATTCTTATTGGTGTGCTTTTCTACATGTGTATGATAAGTCGTCAATCAAGCGTAGAAAATTGCCAATGATTTTTGGATGAAAGCTCGAGTGGTCTCGGTGTTCCACAGTTTAAAACAGCTATGATTCAACGTCTACAGGGGGTATGGAAATTATGCCTTTAAGCTCTTTGACTTTCTTTTAAATTTATATTAATCATGATTTCTTCATAAATAAGTTAACTATTTGATACTTGTCTCAAAATCTGTATATCAAGAATATGGAACAAACATTTCTGTTAAATACACGAACATTTAAAAGTTACCAACATATCACGTTTTACGAATGTGAAAATAAATGCTATTAATGAATCAACACAGATGATAACTTGAAAAATCTTCAAACTACTGATTTGAGTTGAAAGAAAAAAAAACAACTGAAATTTGGGAATGTTCTTAATTCAATCCAGGAAGAAGCCATAAGTATAAGAGTATTTTTAAAGAATATGACGGACCGCACTGGAAATTTCAAAGCGTTTACAGTATTTTTAAAGAATAAATGACGCGGCACTCAATCAGGAGACAGCAGATAGGTTATTTAGCCTAATTTAGAGACAGGCGTAGATGTGATTTTGAAAGTCAAATTATGATTATGTGAAGAATTATTTAATGAAAACATCTACTTTCTACTGTTTTTAGCTTTACTCATTCTTTATTACCGAGAGTCAAGCCTAAAGCGTTTTTTTCGATGATCGTCCACCATGTTTTTTTGAGACGTTGGAAAAAGAAGGTTCCTGATGATGTAGCCTCCCTCTTTTTAAATTAGAAATCGATATTTTTTGTGGTTTATTTATACTCAATGCTTCTGAATCTTTTTTGTATGCATAGATCATTGCATTAGTTAAAGAAGTTGAGGCAAATGCTCCCTACAACATTCTGCCTCTCAATTCTGCTGGCGAATCAACGTGCATCATGCAATTAGAAGAGGTAAATGTCTGTGATTGATAAGGGGAATATTTTTAGTTTTGTTAATTTATCTATCTTTGTGGAAATGCAGATTAAGGCAAGCATTCTCGTCTCATGCCACACGCCGCCAGGAACAACCATATTGCTAAAGTGGGGGCCGTACCCTCGTTATGATCAGGCACCAACAAATGATCTTTTCTTGATTGGCCCCTCAAAATCATAGGGGGTGCGATGTTTTGGTTCTTCATCACAGGCATGTACTCTTTCAAAGATTAACAATTGAAGATAGTGCCATCTTATGTTCTTTAATTATTGAAATATATATTTTTTTCCTAAAGAGAATGTAAGAACCACAGAGGGAGGATTTGATATTGCAACTTGCCCATCCTCAAGCAAGGTTGATGCCTAAGCCTGAACCGAGTAACAAGGTATGAACCTCATGTAAAACCTGCTTCTATTCGTATTCCTTGATTACGAAATGTTTTACTTGTCTAATTCTTTAATCCTTTTCGACAAATATTATTTCATGAAAGTGAGCTAACTTTCAATCAAAGTCACTTAACGTATTAATTTGTTGGTGTGTGAAAAGGTGAAAGCGCATTAACGGGTATCTTGTCCTAGAAAAGTATAAATTTGTCCGTTTATGTTGTCCTGGAAAAGTAGAAATTTGGACTTCATAATAGTAACAGTATAATAGGTGTACGACATCATAGTGTGGAAACATTGATATAAAATAACATATCGTACCGTTATAAGGTAATAGTAAAATATTGTGAAATGTTTTAATCTTGTTTAACTTACTGTATCTTCATAAGTTAATTCCTTTACATGACGTTTACATATTGCTCTCATCTTGCAGTATAAATTTATTGTCGATGGTGAGTGGCGGCATGACGAGCACCAACCTTTTGTAATTGGTAATTATGGTACTGTAAATACCGTGTTCTTAACCAGGGAGCCAGACTACAATCCTGCAGTCTTGAGTCCTCATATTAATTCTGGTTCAAGCATGGATGTGGATAATGAGGCTTTTCAGCGAGTGGTAAGAGACTTGTTAAACTTTTATTTTCTTAAAAAGTTGCTGTTACTTTTTCTGTGAACTGTAGATTTGTCAATTCGTAGGTTCTACTGCTTACTAAAAACTTAGGGTGCTAATTTTTAATAAATGGAATGTTATAAACTACAAAGCAATTTCGCTTAGTATTCGCAAACAAGGTTTCTATACCACTCAACGATATATAAACATGAATTATGCCGGCACAACTTAATATGGAATTCACGATCTAAACTTGTCTGCCGTTTCTTTTGGTCAATGCTGTTTTAAAAAAACACTTACACTTTCACCCGTGTTTAGAGTTTACCCATTAAATTTTTTATTTGCGGGGGTTCGTTCCCTTGACTATCAATGGCGGATTTAACCAACAACCTCATGCATTTATCGTTAAGCCCTAATTGTTTTTTTGTGTATGTGTAATCCAAAAGGTCTTTTTACTCTCGCAAAAAAAAAGGAAATAGTGATCCTTTAAAGTAAGTGGTTTTACCATAGTTAACCCGATTTTTTTTTTATTAAAAAAACTTCCATTATAACATAGTAGACTCGGTTCATGCCCATAGCAATTATCATTTACTGTAGCTTACTCTTTAAGACATTGCTCTCTACACCTTCACTTACACGCAATGGCAACTATTTCAAATCGTTTCCCCTAATGAATACAATGCTCGTTATGCTCTCAAAGATATGAATGCGCTATAGGATACACATCCCACCATTCCATAACTACATGTTCCAGCATTGATCTATCTTACGCTTTACATGTGTTAGGATATGACAACATTTCGATTTAAAGGACATGATTAAACAATTCTGTATTAACCAACTTCAAAACACGAAGTTCCTTTGTAACACTTGTATTTTAGATTATGGTATCTTTGTGCAGTATGACTTCTGATATAATTCAATTATATTTAGAAATCTCTAAATTGAGAAATTTTCAGGATATCTAACGTGCTCCTCTTTGACTTCAGCAAGGGTCATTTGTTGGTGTTGTGCGACTAATCCACTTAGTAAAAATATTGATCCTGAACAGCAAGTGATATTTTGCGGCTGGTTAAAAATGTGGTAGCTAAACGTCATCAATGATTTTCAAGGTTTCTTTCTACACTTTCCTAAGACTTATCTATAGATAATGATTTCTTATTGTATTTTGTTTTATTACAGGCTAGTGGTTAACCATTCAGTGTGTTTTATTGTTTGTGCCTGAGAAGGAAGTGGAAAGCGGTTGCGACGGCATAAAAAAAAAAAAAAAAAAAAAAAAAAAAAAAAAAAAAAAAAAAAAAAAAAAAAAAGATGCTAGATTTTCAACAAGCTTTGCGTGTTGGAAAACGTACTTTCTCAGTATAATGCTTTGACTTGGATTGAAAAATCGATCTTTTTGTCGTGTTGAAATTTTTTGCTTCACATTTTACAAAAAAGGTCTGTACAATCTATCAAAATACATTTTATAAGAAGTTCTAGAATTTAATAATTTTGGGGCATGAAAAAACCGCTAACACAAACTTTGGTTGTATCGTAGTGGGGTTTCTAAAAATTATAAGAAACTGAAGTATTCAAATATAATGGCTAAACCACCCGACCATCTAAATATACAACTATTTATCAACCGGTTCTCAACCACAATTCACCTATTGAGGTTCTTGTCAAAAAATTGTTGCTAACCATGGACCTAAGGGCTATTGTTACTTCCTAATTGTTCTACAAGCACACATATCTTCAGTAATGTTTCTTACTTATTGTAGGGGTATTGACCTTTCTAAATGGAAAGAACTTCAGGAGAAAGGAGAAAAAGCTGATATGGAAAAGTTTGTTCAACACGTGCAGGGAAATCATTTTATCCCAAATACGGTATTAGTCGACTGTACATCAAGTACTGAGGTTGCAGACCACTACCATAACTGGTTGCACCACGGAATTCATGTTATCACCTCAAATAAGAAGGCAAATTCTGGACCACTATCCGTTTGTGGGTTTTTAAGCTCATTATCTGTGTCACTTTACAAAAAAATATCTGTATGCATTCTAGTTTTAATGAAGCCTTATACGTGGTGCAGTACTTGAAGTTGCGTGCCTTTCTAAGGCAATCATTCACTCATTACTTTTATGAAGCTACTGTTGGGGCTGGTCTCCCAATCATGCATACTTTACGAGATCTCTTTCAGACAGGGGACAAAATTATAAAAATTGAAGGAATATTCAGGTTAGTCAAGTCACCCTGTTTACTTATGCTGTTACTTGATAAGAAAGTACGAGTGAATCTTTTGCAAAGGCCAAAATCACCAGTTACTCATAAAACCAGAGTGATCATGAGAGATAATGTTCATAGAATTTCCAAAGTTGATAAATGAATGAATTTGCTCACATAATTTACTTATGTGTCTTCGCAGCGGGACGCTGAGTTATATATTCAATAGTTTTGTTGACACACGAGCATTTAGTGAAGTAGTGGTTGAGGCAAAAGCAGCAGGTCACACCGAACCAGACCCCAGGGATGATCTTGCTGGAACAGATGTAGCCAGAAAGGTATTTCTAAATGAATATGGTTTTATAGTTACTTTGGTTTGTCCTGCGAATGTTTTGTTATAGTTTTGAACCAATGTTGCAGGTGATAATTCTTTGCTAGGGAATGTGGTTTGAATCTTGAACTTTCAGATATCCCTGTCGAGAGCCTTGTACCAGGTGATAATTTTGCATGACTTTTTACTTAGGAAACTGCAAATAAGTATGGGACTTGAGTAAATCCGATTAACTGTTATAGGCATTGAGAGTTGCGATAAGGACATACAGGGATCACAAGACCACTCGGGAAGGATTGATGAGGAGAGGAATGGAGAGAGCATGTTATGGCCCGAGGTTGCTGGAAAAGGAAGGTATTTTGAGCTTGACCCTTACAAGCAGGTGTGTTTGTAATGATAGGTTATTGGTTAGGTTTGTGTCAAGTTTCATCTATACTATGTGTCTTGTGAAAAAATGTTGTTTTTGAATGAAGTTTATATGTTAGATTTATATTTGTATTGCTAGCTACGCTCTGTGACGACTTTCTCGTCACTATTAGTAAATAAAGTGACGATTTTTTCGTCACTTCCGTCACTGTGACAAAATATTTCGTCATCAAGAGGGGTAAAAAGTGACCATTATTGTCGTCACTTTCATCACTGTGACGAAATATTTCGTCACCAAGAGGGGTAAAAAGTGACCATTATTGTCGTCACTGATCAGTGGCAAAAACTTTTGGTCTCTAATTTATTAGTGACGGAGCTATAGTGACGACCAGGAATTTGGTCACTAAATGACTGTGACCAACTTTTACACTGTTTGTGACGAAACTCATTTCGTCACTAAAGGCCACTTTAATTATTCTGAACGAACCGATTTATATGTTGTTAGTTTGCTAAATGACCTTCTATAAGTAAGGAGAAAGTTCTAAAGT
>BQNB010021565.1:36895-64094 GCA_026074375.1 Tanacetum coccineum
TGCCTTTGATACACTCAATGAGTGTGACTGAACTTAACACTAACAACTCTCAAGCTCACAAGAGCTTTAAATCAATTTAAAACAAGCAAATGAAAAACAACAAATCCCCTTGTGCAGACACATACTAAATAAGCCCTAACTTTTTGATTTTTGAAAGCTAAATTCTAAAAACTCTTTTCCTAATGATCATAAGTGAAAATGAAACTGACTCAAGCAAAATTAAGAGCTTACTTTGACTTTTGGTGGTCAATTAACACTAATCCAAACACCCCCCTTAACTTTTTGACAGAATTGATTTAGCTAATGAATTTGAAAACTAGTGAACACTTTTTAGAAATCAGATATTAAACAGCTAATAACAAGCTAAATAAGCAATCCTAAGCTTTCAATAAGCCATAAACATTAAGCTAAACTACTTAAGCTATATTTTTGGTTTTTTATATGGTTTTTAAGACAAGTAAATGAAAATTTAAGTTCTAAGCTATCTAAGCTAAAAACAGATGAAGCATTTCAACTAATAAGCACAATTATAGAGAAATAAGAACAAAATAGCTACTAGAATAAGCAAATAAGCAGATCTATACTAATAAGCAATTTTTAAGCAATTCTAAACTAGAAATTAAAGACAAGGAAAGTAAAAGAAGGACTTACAAGTAGCTTCAGCCAAACAGAAGCTTAAAGGCTCAATTTATCTAATAGCTCTGGCTTATTAAAAATAAGCCAGTATAAGTCCATGGGAGTCCTTCCACATTTGACTCCCCTTCCATAAGCCAAAATCCATTTAAGCAAAGGTAATAAGGTTTTAAGCTGATTTTAAGAATTAAAATATGATTAAGGTAAGTTTAAGCTCAATTACTAGCTTATAGACTAGTAAGAGCTTTATAGGAGCTTATGAACTTTTAGCTTAACAACAAGAGGAAAATAAGAGCTTATGACAAATTAAAACTAAATTTCATTAATGAAAGTTGAGTTACATTACTTGAAAGGAAATATTACAAAAAAGTTTGAAAGGAAATTACTTAATCTAAAAAAACGAAAATTAAGCTAAAATTAAAAGCCACTAAAAAAACTAGATGTGTGTGTGTGATATTGAGGGCCTTTTATAGCTGCTGAGAGAACCTTCTAGGCTTGCTTGCATCCCATGCTCCTTTTAATCCAACCCGTACAATCAAACAATCATTGGAGGATGATTATGAGCTGTTGGATCACTCCTTAGGATTCACACGGATTGCCAGCGTGGCAATCCGTTGTGAAGCCTTATGTTAGTTTCGTGAGTGATCCAATAGTAAAAAATCCATCATCCTTGTGCTTCTTGCCATAGCCACGTATGATCTTTGTTTGAGATAGCTAATAAGAGTACTTGTTTTTATAAATCTAACCATGCCATCATGATGTAGACCATTTGGATTGACAGAATCACCCTTCAATTGAGAAAAACCCTTTGTTTTGACTGCAAGGTGAATCGAGGGAGAAGGTGAATAGTACTTATTCTTTCTCGCTCGTTTTAACTGAAAGAGGGGTAAATTCATTTTACTTTGGCCTATTGTCAAGAATGGTCCTTGTGGTTAGTTTAGTAAAGGTGTAGTGTAAAATAGGTTATAAAATTGACAGAAATGGTCCTTGTAGTTATATGAAAAGGGGTATTGGGCTAGGGTTTGGGCTTTTGTTGTGGGCTCTTGATCCGGATATGGTTTTTAAGGGGTTTAAGGCCCATTAAGCCTTAGGGACCAATATGGTAACTTTCTGAAACTTGGAGGGTTGATTTGAAACATTGTGAGTTTTTGTCTTTTATTGGTTGACTTTTGTTGACTGAGAATTGACCAAGGGTTGACTTTTCTTGGCTTTGGCTTTGAATCTTTGGCTTCTCTTGTGCTCTTCCGTTCCTCGTGTTCGTGTTTGCCCGTTTTTGACGGTTTTCTTGTGATTTTTGATATATCTGTACCTGCATACACAAAATACAAAAACAAGCATATCTTTGCCATTTTTAGTCTGTTTTGGGTCATTTAGGGTCATTTTTGGTAATACCGGATATGTGTATTTTACACTTATCAAAATTCCCCAAACTAAACGATTGCGTGTCCTCACGCAATATTACATGCCTTATAACCAAATTCCTCAAAACTTTCCCAAACTAAACCTTTGAAATGTAGCAAAGATTTTTGTTGAGAGAGCTAAGAGATCACAAGTTATAAAACACCCGATTTCCCATTTTCAAAGATTTTTTTTATCTTTTTTACGATTTTTCTTAATAATTAACTACCTAACTACAACTTATTTCTGTTGACATTAAGCCGACTTATTTTAAAAGCCCTTTCATAAGCTCGCATGACAAACGAGACTTATTTTATAAGCTGACTTTATTTAAAAGCTCTAGCCCTCATAAGCCCCCATAAGCCCCTAAACAAACACAGCCAAAATTTATAACAGTTGGTACGCCATAATTTTTATCTTAATATCTTTTAATCTGGGAGAAAGATAATATTTTTACTAGAAACGATGCTTCTTGATTGATCGGCATCTGAATGTGAAGTGCACTTAATTCTCTAAGACAATGAGGATCAAAACAATAACATATTCCTTTAGATAAAACATGCTTTATCGCGCTTGGTTCATTTTCAAAATAAGAACACACACGTAATGCTTGGCTTATTTTAAGATATGAGAATATAAATTAGAGTGAGAATGCCAATGGTGCTCACGGGTGTTATCATTTAGTTGATGACGACGACTATCTGCTTCTAAACTTAATTTTGAAGCTCTGTCTCCATGTAATTCACCAAACATCGAAGCAACAAACTCACCACTAAATTCTACAAATGAAGAAGTTACAGTGTTTGACAGTGACACATTTACCTATCCATTTGCTCCTCCAAACACCAGCTCAGCCGAGTCATCTTCAAAGATTATAGACACTTCAAACATGTACACTTTCCAACAACCTCCAATTTACACAAAAAGATGGATAAAAGATCATCTGTTTACAACAACCATCGATGATCCATCAAAACATGTTTCTACAAGATGTCAACTCTCTACCGATGCTTTATGGTGTTATTTTCACGCTTTCTTAGCTAAAGCAGAGCCAAAGAATTATAAAGAAGCAATGGAAGAATCATGTTGGATCGAAGCCATGCAAGAGAAAATCCATGAATTTGAGCGGCTTAAAGTATGGGAGTTAGTACCAAGACCAGACAGAGCTATGATCATCAGCCTAAAGTGGATCTTTGAAGTGAAATATCATGAATATGGCGGTGTGCTGAAAAATAAGGCTCGGTTAGTTGCAAAAGGTTAACGTCAAGAAGAGGGGGTCGACTTTGAAGAATCGTTTGCACCAGTCGCTCGCATTGAAGCTATCTAAATATTCTTAGCATATCCTGCACACAAGAATATGGTAGTCTTTCAGATGGATGTGAAGACGGCATTTCTGAACGAGATTTTACAGGAAGAGGTGTACGTAAGTCAACCAAAAGGGTTTATGATTGGTAGTTTTATATACGCAAAAATATATAATATAATATATTCCAAAAGAGCAATTAAGAACTTTCCTAAAGTCTCCTTTAAGAAAAGCTCACTCTAAAAGATATATATAATATATAATACGTATATTTAACCGGGAAGAATGATCACCCGGGTCGTTTCCCCAACGACTTGTGAAATTGAAACCACGTTTTAGCTCGGATTATGATTTGAATGAGAGAAAAGATATTTTTGATTATCTATAACTACTAAATAAAGCAACAATTAAAATGAACAATTAAAAGCAATTAAACACTTAAACAATTAACGGGAAACAAATTAAACGCGACAATTAAGCAAATACACTAAAATTAACCCCTAAAAATGCAAACTAAATTTCTAAACCTAAAATAGGACAAAAGAAAATTTTAAGAAAAAGAAAAATATTTTTTTAATTATTTTTGAATTTATTATGATTTAAAAACTAATTTAATCTAATTAAATCCTAAAAAATAGCAAATTAAGTCCTAAAAATTTAGAAAAATGATTTTTAAACTTAGAAAAGTCTAAAATAACATAAAAACTCAGAAAACTATTTTAAACTATTTTTAAAATTAAAATCCTATTTTTAAAATTAAAAATAAAAGCTCAAAAATGAAAATAAAAATCTAAAAAGAGTAAAAATGATTTTACTGAATGTAAACCTAAAATTAATTTTTATAAAACTAAAAACTATTTTTTTGTAATTTTCTGAAACTTTTTTCTATTTTTTATGATTTTTTGAAAATAAAATCTTTAGAAAAATGATTAAAAATAATCTACTTAATGAAAAATTACCAAAAATTCAGGGAAAATCTATTAAGCAACAAAGAATACTAGAAAAATGCTAACTCCCTAACAGCTTAACTAATAAGCCCTATAATAAGTAAACTAAGCTACGGCTTATTATACTAGAAAGGAAATGAAAATGAGGATATTAATTAAAGGAAAGGAAATGAGACAAGTTGTCCCACCTAGAGCAGATGGTAAGAGTGTTGTGTTGCAAGTGTGAGGTCTTAGGTTCGAAGGGTGGCAACACCTTTTTTGCCATTTTTTTTGAATTTAAAAGCTGAAAATGAAAGAAGACACTTTTTAGTAGTTTTAATTAAGAGACCACTAGCTGAAACTCAGGAATAAGCTCTCTAGGAGCTTAACAAGGTTCTGACCTCAGAAAGGAGGCACTTGAGCTTAAAAATCCTTGAATTGACTAAAAATCTTATACTAACTTCATTATAAGCTCAAACTTAAAACTAAAACCTATTCTAGCTAGCTTATGATATCTAAAAGCTATTTCTAACAAGCTAATTAAACAGTAAACACTAAAAGACTACTAAAACTTTGAATCAAAATGGCAAACTCATAAAAAATATTAAAAAGCTCAAAGAAGAAAAAAGCTAAAATGCATAAGAAGCTGAAATAACACCTGAGCTTTTGAAAACTAGATAAACTATATAAAAGCTAAACTTTATAATGAATAATACCAACACCTATAAGCCATAGCATTCTAAGCCTTATAACCTAAGAAATTTTTACTGTTTTTGGTCTTACAAGGATTTTTGATGACTTTTAATACTAAATGTATCCTAACCAATAGCTGGAAAACAATAGCAAGTTCTAAATTATTTAAGCTATGGCCTATTCTATAAGAAACTAAAATTTTAAAGGTATGAATCCTAATTATGCTAGTTAATCATTTAAAGAAAAGGAAAGGAAGTACTAATGCTGTTAGTATGTTGTTGCACTTGGCAAGTGCACCAAAACCAATGCAGGTGACCTTTTGGTCTAACTTGCAATGAAACACTCTTAAATGAGTGAAATGCTAACACATAAATAAACAAGGTCCAAGCCAAGATTGCTTGGATTCAAAATCTATAGATAAACAAAAAGCAATTATATCCCTTGGTGCAGGAAGGACAGGCTTAAGCATCAAATTGATTTAGAGTTGCAAACTAAACTCAAATTCTTTTCAAAACTTAATCAAATAAGAAAATTCAACTGACCAAAAGAAAATCACCTAGTCACTTTGACTATTGGTGGTCAAACAGGCTAGATCCAAACACTCCTTATTATGCTGACAGAATTTGATTAAGCAATGATTTTGAAAATTAGCTAACTAAACCTTGTTACCAGATATTTTAAGCTATAACAACCTAATTAAACACAAATCTACAATTACTTAGCTAATTCCAAGAATCTTCCATAATTACTAAACTATATTTTTGGTTTATATGAAACTTTTTAGACAGACAATTGAAATCTAAAGATATACATTAATAAGGCTAAGCAGATTAAAAATGATGATTAATAAGCACAATTAGATGATGAAAAGCATAAATAAGCAACAACTAAGCAATAAGAACAAATAATAAGCAAGTGAACAAATATTAAGCTAGTAATCAAAAGGAACAAGGAATTTAAATAGGAAACTTACACAAGCTTCAGCTAAACAGAAGCAAAAACTTAAATAGCAGCTACAAGCTCTAGCTTATCCAAATAGATAAGCTAGTATAAGTCCTTGGGAGCTCATCCATGTTTAGCTCCCCTTCCAAAAGCTCAATAGTCCAATAGTTAGGTTAATTAACTGGTTTTAGATATTAAGTAAGATTAAGACCAAGTTAAGCTCAAATCATAAGCTTATAGACTCATGAGAGCTGGTAAGAACTTATAGGAGCTTATGAGCATTTAGCTTAAATTGAGGATAAATGAAACTTATAGGTGAATACTGGACGTGAGCTTTGACGAATGTAAACACTGAATTTCATTCACTTAGAAACTTTGATTACATTACTTGAAAAGGAAATTACAAATCATTTAAGAAAAATTACATTAAGCTAAAAAACGAAATTTAAGCTAAACTAAAAGCTACTAACTAACTCCATCTAGTGTGTGTGTGATATGAGTATTTATAGCCACTGAAGAAGATTCCAGCCCTTTGCTTGCTCAACATGCTCCTCTAATCGTGTTCCATATTTCTCTTAATGATTGGAGGATGATTATGGCCCTTGGTTCACAAAATTGATCTCACACGGTTTGCCAGCTGGCAATCATGATAGAGACATATGTGCTTATTTTGTGAGAGCAATTAGTGCAAAACCCAGCTTCTCTTGTGCTCTTGTGCTTCTTTGCCATATCCACGACTAAGCCTTTGCTTGAATGACCAATAAAATGCTTAGAGATGACGTTTTTGACCCTGCCATTGTGTTCTTGACCCCATGAATTGTCTTCCTTGACCCTCAATTTCCAAAAGCCCTTTGTTTTAACCTGTGGGTAACTCGGGACGATGAATGAACAGTAATCGTACTTTTGGCGCCTATTTTAACTGTCACAGGGTAAGTTATATTTAAACTTTGGGACTTTGGCAAAATTGGCCCTTGTGTTTGGTTTATGTAAGTGTAGTGTAAAAAGGACTTTTATAAATGGCATAAATGGCCCTTGTGGTTTTATAAAAAGGGTATGGGCTAGGGTAATGGGCTTTTGGATCCGGGTATGGCCCATTTAGGTTTAGGGACCATTTGTGTGATTTTTGGAAAGTTGAGGGACTTAAATGGAATATTTTGGGATTTGTCTTCTAGTGAGTTGACTTTTGTTGACCCATAGTTGACTGAAGTTGACTTTCTTTGGCTTTAGCTTTGAATCTTTGGCTTCTCTTGTGCTCTTCCGTTTCCCGTGTCCGTGTTTGCCCGTTTTTGACGGTTTTCTTGTGATTTTTGATATATCCGTACCTGCACACACAAAACACAAAAACAAGTATATTTTTGCCATTTTTAGCATGTTTTAGGTTTAATGGGTTATTTTAGGTATAAACGGATATGTGTATTTTACACATATCAAAATTCTCCAAACTAAACGATTGCGTGTCCTCAAGCAATATCACATGCCTTATAACCAAATACCTTGAAACTTCCCCAAACTAAACCTTTGAAAAGTAGCAAAGATTTTAGTTGAGAGAGCAAAGAGATCACAAGTTATAAAACACCCGAATTTCCATTTTCAAAACTTTTTTTTTCTCTTTTTATGATTTTTCTTAATAATTAACTACCTAACTACAATTTATTCTTGTGTTGACATAATGTATTGTTTTCATTACCTTGTGGTAATTTTTAGGATCATGGAACAAAAAGCACATTTAAGTGTCTTAAAAGATAATTTAATCATTCCCGATTTTTCACTTTTCCCATGCTAAGCTTAAAAATAAGATCACCGTTAAGTACGAGCTAAGATATCTAGGATAATTTATAATTACAACTGTGAAATTTCTCTTCCCAGACACATATTATATTTAAGTGTGTTTGTGCTCAAATTAATTTAAACCATTAAATTCCACAAATTTTAGATAGTTGAAATCGACCAAGCTTTACCATGGGCCTTTGGCTAATATGTAATCACATAGTAGAATCATCAACTAAAGCAAAACAAAACAACCTTTCCTTAGCTAAGACATCGTTAGTTCACTTGTCCCATAAATGATTTTTCTTCTCTAAACATCATACGTTATCGGGTTAAGTGCTAGGATTTTGACACCCCATCCGGAGAATTACTAATCGAAACCGCTATGAAATCTTCCTATGAAAAAGCCTTGTAGACTTTTGCGAAACTTAGTTCAAAAGAATACCTTGGTTTTAGAAAATGAAACTTTTACTATTTATTTTCTCACTTGCAACATTATTATTACTATTTACATTATTAGGCTAGGAACTGGTATCACTTTTCTTTCGACGACACATCGGCCACACCTTCGACAAGAGCTCGTGTACCTTAATTATGATACCAACCAAATTACATCTTCCACCATTCTTTCGATGTCACTTCGGGAGTGCGAACCGACAAATGCCTGTACTTTATTGCGATGGAGTTTTGTATATTAATTATATACTAAGGATTTATAAATTGCATCTTTTTATTCACCAACTACATTTTTTAATTTATCGTCATTCATTTTTTAATTAATTATAAACAATTATTTTTGCAAATAGAAAATTTTCATTTAGAAACCAAAGTATTAAACATTAAACTAAATTCTTAATTTCATCAATGATGATGTTTACTTTTCATCGATTAAAGATTTTTTTCTGAATATGTTGATAAGACTTTTTAAGAGCAAAACTCTAATTGTAAAAATAAAGAGAACAGTAATAATTATCATTTAGAACTTCGGGGTAAGGAAAAACCACAAGTTAAATCTTATAAACCTTTAATTTTCCAATAAACTATTGTTTAGCATCCCTTAAATTCGTAAAACAACACTAGTATTCTCTCATTCTTTGCAAGAAATTCCTATTAAAGGAAATTCGCAAATAATTAGCCTATATAAAAATCCAACTCGGCCATATTTACAAAATCTACTTTGAGATTAGCACAAGTTTCATTTTACTAATGATTTCAGTTAGCATGTTTAAAATACATGAGACTAGCACAAACTATAATCAACATTAATTGTTAAGGGAGAAAGCTAGAACTCTACAGTACGATCGGGGGTCAAAATTCCTTCTTATTCTTACCAACGGAAAAAACCTACATTTTTGTCTTAACACTTTTTTTTTTCATCATTTTTTTTGACATTTTTTCCTACAATAGACTCTTAAAAAATTAAAATTTTTGCTTATTTTTATGGGAAAAGGGTTACGTGAGAACAAGCAATAAGCAGTTAAACATAAAATGATAGATTCCTCTCCAAACTAAAACGGAAAACATTGTCCTCAATGTTTAAAGTCGGGTTTACGAAATCTAAGTCGTTTATGATTGTATGCAAAGAAAACGTTGAATCGATAAGATGAAAAGATATCGGAATCTCCACAAACTAATTTCACACAAAGGATGAGAAGCTGAGTGAAACGGAATACAACACCGGACACGAGAGTCTTCAGAAATTGTTGGGGTCAATCTACAAAAAAACACAACAACAAACAACAAAAAAAGGAAACCGGGAAGGCAATCGCCACTACACATCACAACAACTTATAGAAAGAAATGGATAAGCATGTGGTGTGAATCCCACGAAGGGCATTATTTATGGTCACCGGTCGCAAGCCGACTCTGGATCCCTGAATTTAATTGTATTAGGGGAGAGCAAAAAAAGAATACTTCCATTAAAAATGCCACCGGATCTAGATAAGAAAATGAAAAGATGATGATGCCGGGGTCAAACACGGTGTCTTTCACTCCCGAAGGAGATAAATGAAGAAAGAAAGAGAATGAAGGGTCAATTGACAACTAAGGGTGGGAAGGGTGGGTAAAATATCGGCCATAAAATCATCCTTAAACACTTTGGTTATCACAATACCCGCTTCGGGTTCAAGACATTTCTCAACATCCGGTGGTTCCGATGGAGGACGAGGAATTGACGGATCATCTTGATGGTCAAGGTTAGGTAACTCATTATCTTCATCTTCGGAATCATCATTCTTAACACCAGGGTGGAATTAATCATCTGGAACAAGGAAAATCATCGATTCTTCTTGAACGAGGCCCTTATTCCTCAACGGGGATAGGGCATATCGGAAGAGACCGATAATGTACTTTGAATTAGCGATGAACATTTTCTGTGATGGGAGTTGAAATCTCACAAAGCACTGTCATAAGACTAAGATATTCCCCAAATTCACGATCATTCCCTGAAGGAAGTGTTAAAATTGTTCACTGCGCAACTCATGGTGAAGAGGATCACTCCTTGGAGAAAAAGTAATTGAGGATTCATTTTGTTCTGGTTCATGATCGGAAATCACTTCGGAAGCGAGATTATGGGACAGTATCTCATTAAGAGATTATCAAGAAAAGTTACTGTCTCCATTATGAATCGAAATACCCTTCTCAAAAGGTTAGAAGAAACTTCCATAGCTAGAAAAGCATCGATCTCATCATTATGTCTTCTGGAGCAAAACCCCCCCCCCCAAACTCACAGTATGCGGACAAAGGTGTGTTAAGTAAAAACTCCGTTCGTTGGAATTCTTGATCTCGACACAAAAAATTTTTCTTTCTTCTTTTCATCAAAAAGAGGATTTATTGATGTTAGATTTGAAATTTTCATGCAAAATTCAAAAAGAGGATTTGATTGATCTTGGCAAAATTTTCTTTCATGCAAAATCCTTCTAAGAGTCAGAAATCATCATTACCCGGTGGTAACGAACCACGAGGAGCAAGTCATCTCGGCGAATCTTCTAGATTATCAACTTTAGTCTTTACCGGAGAAGAATAAGAGAAGGATCATCAGGGATATGAGTAGTGGTACTGCCACTAAACGGGTTATCTTTTTGAAGAAAATCGATTAAAAAAAATGACGAGAACAAAATGCTTCTATTTTTGTTTTTCTCAGATTTTCGGCATAGTAAACAAGTTCTTCCTTCTCTCTAAAGTCAATGGTATTTACGTAACAAATCAATGAGAGCTTTTGCTGTTGCGAAGGATAGGATCTTCCTGAATAATATGGGCGCTTCTAGGGACGGGTTTCAAATTAACCACACAAAATTCCGCAAAGAAATAGTGGAAACCATCATCTCTAACTCACAACATCTTCGGCTATGCCCATTGGGTGAGCAAAGCTTCAAGCCAAGTTGCTTTGTAGATACGATTGAGTTTAAAAGGTTAATGCTAGATCGGATCGGCTAAGACTAGTTCTTTGAGTTCTTGTATAGCACATGGGATAAGAAATTTTCCCGGTATCTTCGAGCTTTCGAGAAATTTGTTCATGATGATAGCTGACATTCGCATTCACGGTTATAATGGCGATTCCTCGTAGTTCTCTTTGTTCTTTAGCACGAGCTTAACCTATTTGTTGAACTAGGCATTTCGACAAGGAGCATGCTTTCAATCCAATCTTAAACGAAGTTGTTTGAACATCTTCAAAACCATGCCTATGTTGAGCACTTGGTTTTATGTTCTCTCTCACTATGATCCTCTCGGATATGGAAAAAGGGGTTTAGATTGATCGACGTTGTTTGGAGAATTAGCTTTGAATTTAACATTAAACGGTTTCTTTTTTGCTTTTGGTTTTGGGATTTCCATGTAGAAAATGGATTCTTCTTCCTCCGGAGGTGGGACATGTTCGGTATTTTCCAAATTTAGATTTTGCACTTTTTCTGTTGATGTCTCCGGGTTTTGTTTGGGTTCCTTTGAAGGAATAGAAACAACGGGTGTAGGAACAAGAGGAGTCGAAGGTCCTTCCAAAGTTTTACCGCTCCTTGTGGTGATAGCATTAATTTGCTGACGAGGGTTAGTTACGGTTTGACTTGGAAGAGTTCCTGAATTCGAAGTAGAGGCGGAATCTTTGAAATTATTACAAAGATTTGTCAACAAACTCGTAACATTAGCCATTTGATTTTGCAAATTTTGACCTTGATTTTGAACATTTTTCAACACTGCATCGTTTGCCTTGACGTAGTTTTCAAAATCCGTTTTCGAAACACCTTGAATTTGAGGCGTAGGAGCTTGATATGGTGGAACTTGGTAAACCGGTGGTTGATTGGTTGGTGGTTGAAAAACTTGACCTTGATTGTTTTGATGGTTTTGATTGAAATTGTTTCCACGGTTTTGATTCGAATTGAAATTGTTTCCTTGATAACGGCTTTGGTTTCCTTGGTTATTTTGAACATTAAAACCGGGTGGTCTCATCTGATTTGCCAAATTAGGAGGATTCCTTTGAACAAAGTTGCCAACGGCGGCGGTTTGTTGGAATTGATGAATGTTATCATGAAAAACGGGAAATTCATTCCTTGTTAACGGACAATTGTTGAAATTATGGTTTGAACCACATGTGACACAAACTTCCTCGACTGCTTTGACGGTAGCAGGAGTCGTAACATTCTTTTCACTAATCATCTTTTCTAATCGGCTCATTCGAATATCCATTTTATCTTCAAGAGAAGCGGTGAGCCGGAGTGTTGATATTCGAAAGAATTGAGGTTTGTGTTAGAAGTATGAAAGAGGAGCATTCATACTCGCTCTTGGTTTAATTGCACGACTTCTTGAATAACGAACCTTGGATTTACTCTCAATAATGGCTAAACCATCACGAGGCATCTTATCTAGAAAATTTCCACCCGCGACAGAATCTAAAGCATCTTAATCATTGGTATTCAAGGAATTGTAGAACGTATCAAGTTGATGTAATTCCGAGAAACCATGATGAGGACATTGACGAAGAAGTCCTTTGAAACGTTCCCATGCTTCGTTGAAGGTTTCATTTCGGTTTTGGGTAGAAAAGTGGTTCATTTCGAAGGTAAGTTGTTTTCGATGGTGAAAGAATTGGTTTAAAAATTTCGAGACAAGAATCACATCACGTTGAATCGATCGAGGTGGTTCTTATTCTAGCCAAATCCGCGGCTTCTCCTTCGAGAGTGAATGGAACAAGTAAAAGCTTAATCGTTGTATTGGAACTTGCGATGTTAACGGCTAGAATAGAAAGAAGTAACCTGTTAAAAAATCGAGGGATGATTATGAGGGTCTTGTTATTGTGAACTTATACTTTGTACAAGGTTGGATCAAAGGTTGTTTAAGCTCAAATTGTTTCGCCATTTTATCGGTTTGGAACAACAATTGCATCTTCGTTATCCCTACGATGGGACGCTTGTAGCATTTGAGCCATGGTTACGATTGTGGCCCATTGGGCCTAAAACTCAGGTTCCTCAACAATAACCGTTGTTAATTGTTGTTGTCGACGATTTTGATTACGAGCTTGAAATCGAGTGCGCATGCACTAAAAATAAAGAAATTAAAAAGCAACAAAAATTACACTAATTTTTTTTCTTTGATTTTTGAAATTATAATCATATATATATATATTATATTATATAATTTATATATATTATATATATATATATATATATATCATGTATATATATATATATTTACACAAAAGTATTTTAAAGGATATACGGAGACACTTAAATAAAAATAATCAACTTAATTCACGTAACTCTTTAAAAATTTCTTTTCAATGTGGTCGTTACTTGTATTAGTGACACAAATGGCAAGTTTTTGATCTTTGTTTCGATTTGGGAACTTTTCAAGTTCACCGGAACTTATTTTATGATAATACTCAATTTAGGCGTTTTATATGTTGTGTGTTCATTTACCAACTTTGTATATGTGTCTGTGTATATATGTAATATATATTTATATAATATTTATATATATATATTATATATATATATATATATATATATCTATATATCTTTCTTTTTTTAAGGACAATTTTTATATTTTTGATTTTTTTATGTTTTTATGATAATTATACTAAAAAGAAAAAGAAAATATTTTTTACAATTTATATTTTTTATATTTTTTAATTTTTTTTTGGATTTTTAAAATATTTAACAAAAATGAAACTTTCGAGGACGAAAGGATCTTCAAACCAAATCAACAAACGTAAACGACGGAATCTTTAACTCAACGTCCGGCAACCGGGACGCCAAAAACTTGATACGTAGATTTCAACACACGTTTGTACAAATATATAATATACTAATATAACCTTAGAGCAAGTAAGAAATTACCAAGTCTACTTGATAAATTCACTGCTCAAAAAAATTATATAATACATATATATATATAATATATGATAAGTATCTTAACCGGGAAGTATGATCACTCCGGGTCATTTTCCCAACGACTTTGTGATATTGAAACCTTGCTTTAGTTGATTGTGATTTGCAAAAAGTGAACAAAGTTTCGAGTTTTTTAACTACTAAAAAGATTAAAATAACAAAGGTCACTAACAATTAAGCATAAAGACTAATTAATGATATCAAAATTTAACTAAAAACGCGAAAACGGGACACTAAAAACTAACGGCAAAAAAAAAACCTAAATTCTAAAAAATATAAACCTAATTTTTATTTTTCTTTTTTAAAATGTATTTAATTGACCTAAAAACAAAGTTTAAAAAACTAGAACGAAAAGGAGTTAAAACGAGAGTTAAAAATTGGAAAACGGGAACGGGATCAAAACCGTTCTTTAAAAAGGTGATTCTTGCAAATTGACCATACGAAAGTGAAACTAAGTTTCCTATAAACTTTATAATAAAAGAAATTTTATAAAAAAGATTTTTATTTTTCTGATTAATTTTCTATTTTTTATGATTTTTTAAAGTTTTTAAAGAAAATAAAAGATTAAAAATACTAAACTTATAGTAAAAATTCTAGGAAAAAGACAGAAAATAGCTTAAACTATAAGAATCCTAGGAAAAATAAGCCCGAAGTGGTAGCTTATCAAATAAGCCCCGAAATAAGCTAGACAGCTTATTTGGCTTTAATAGCCAAAACGAGTATAAGAGTTTAATGAAAGAAAAGGTAACGGATGAGCTAATGTAGCAAAGTGTTAAGACGTATGGTTGTTGAGTGTGAGGTCGTGGGTTCGAGGTTGGCAGACACCACTTTTTGCTATTTTTTATTTTTTTGAAAATTTTAAAAACCAAAAGCTAAAAACTAAAGATTATAAGTTTTTAAACAACTTTAATAAAGACTATACTAGCTTAAACTCAAAATTAAGCTCAAAAAGAGCTTGTGAAGTTCTGATTTCAGAAAGTGAGCTTTTTGACTCACTTTGCTTGATTTAAACTAAAAGTTTGCACAAGCTTAAATATAAGCTTAAATTTCAAAACAAAAGCTGTTCCTGGAAGCTTTGATGAGCTTAAACACTAATTCCTAATAAGTAGTTTAACTGAGAACATATAAGCATCTAGAACTTTATGATTTAAGAGCAAATTTCAGAACTAAACTCCTAAAATGGTCAAAATTAAGCTAAGCGTAAATGCTACAATTAGCTAGACATGAACTAAAGCTTATGAGACTTAAAACTACTAATAAGCTATAGTTTTAAACAAGAAAATCAGAGGAAACTAAACTTAAAATTTTAAAATTTAGATCTAAATTCTAATTATACTGTTTTTTGGCTTTTGAAATTTTAAGAGAAAAGCTAATTCAGACTTAACTCTAACTTAAGAAATCTTAATTCTAATCTAACTACTCTACTAAGCTAATTAAAAGATATTTGACAACTTAAACTTATTAATAAAAGCTAAATAAGCCCAACAGCACTAACTTAAAAGTTAGTACTGTTAGCTTAGTATCAAACAGTCCCTAAGGGGGACTTTAGGCTTCTTTTTAATCAAACTAGAGGATCCTTATGGACTCCTAGCTTCTAAAACCTTCTTTATTACCTGGAAAATTACTTAAAAACATACTTTTACAAAACATTTGAAAATCAATTAAGACTGAAGGAAGAAAAAGAGCTAGAAGAAAAACAGACAGTTGTAACTAAGGTCACTAATGTTAGTGCAAATGGCAAGCCACTAACAAAATGTGTAGGGTTTTCTAAGGGAAAATGCACTTCACACTCTATTGAGTGCGCTGTTTGAACACAATTTCAACCCCCCCCCCACCCACTAACAAGCCAATGAGCTTGGATCAAAATTTTAAGAACCTAAGAATAAGTAAAATACTCCACTGGTGCAGGAGCATTAAAGAATAAACCTTAAAATGCTTTTAGAAAGCTTTTAAAAACTAGTTTATCCTAAACTTCTTAAATCCTATCATATTTTGATAATCAAACTGTCCTAAATGAAATTTACCTTAAACTTTTGACTTTTGAAGGGTCAACAAGCTTTTTCAAAAAACACCCGTTTTAGAGTATTACAACCGACAGATTTTATTATCACTTAGAAATTTGAAATCTAGTGAACTTCTCCTAAATTACCAGATTACTACAGCTTAAAAAACCTTTATTAAACTTGGATCTACAACATAGATAGCAATAATCCAAAAGAACTAAACTATGCTAATAATATTTTTGGTTTTTTATGAAAGTATGACTGATTTTAAGTACAATAAGTATAGCAGATTAACTAACTTAAGCGAAGAACTAGATAATAAATTGCATTATAAACCCCATATTATGGAGTATAAAGCACTAATAAGCAAATCAATTTTAAGCTATAAACAAATCTTACACTATTATGCACTAGTTTAACTAGAATTTAAAGGACAGAAAGAATGTTAAAAGGAAAAACTAACTTTAGCTTCAGTTAAACAGAGGCTATTGGCTTATTTGAGCTTAATCACCAGCTTGGCTTATTAGAATATGCCAGTAAAAATCCTTGAGAGTTCTTCCCACAATTGATCTCCCTTCCACTAAGCTCAAAATCCCAAATGTGACAACGGTATTACTTGTTGATTTTAAGTTAAGGTGTAATTAGGTTTGTTTAAGTCAATAATAAGTAAAGACTTATTTAGAGCTTATTGAGAGCTTATATGAGTTTTTAGTTATTTTATAGGTCGAAAAAGTGAGAGCTTATTAGAGTAACAAAAGAGCTTGAGACAGATTAAGAGTAAAACTGATTCATTAACATAAAACTTTCATTACATTACTTTAGAAAGGAAAATACAAACCATTTAAGAAAAATTACATTAAATAACGAAATTTAAGCTAAAATAAAAGCTACTATCTAAAAACTAGGTGGTGTGTGTGTGTGTGATAGTGAGGCTATTTATAGCCTGTTGATGAAGATTCTAGGCCTTGCTTGCATCCCATGCCTTCTCTTTCAATAATGCCGTTATACACTCTACAATGATGGTAAATCATTATTAGCCGTTAGATCACTAGGTAACTCACACGGATTGCCAGCGTGGCAATCCATGATTGAGACACCTTGTGTTTCTTTTAGGCGTAATTTAGTGTAAAAATTGAATCCCTTTGTGCTTCTTTGCCATAGCCACGAGTAAGCCTTTGCTTGAATGACCAATAAAATGTCGGGATATCAAGTCCTTCGTAAAAAATGTTTACTTTTGATAATTGTTAGAGATCGTTAGTAGGACACTTAAATAGGATGTCATTATACCTTTCACAAGCCTGGTATAATATGCCATCCTCTTCTTGTTTAAATTATGGATCTCCTCTAGTTATTTGGCAGTCCTAGAATGAGGAAAATATCTGAGGATGAAAGCCCTTTTGAGCAAGTCCTACGTGTTGATTGATCCAGAAGGTAACCTTTTCATCCATCTTTTTGCTATTCCATTTAGTGTTAGTGGAAACACTCGTAACATAATCGCGTCATGAGAAATGCATGGGATGTTGAAAATACTGACAATATCGAGCACTCTTTCCATGTGTTCATGAGCATCGTCATTTTTATTCCCGAAAAAAGTAACATCCCTTAATTCTCGTAGGAACTGACTCTTGATTTCAAATTCCACATTTCCCCAAATCTCAGGTCTCACTACTCATGGTCTTTGATTTCCTCGAGCCAAAGCCAAGTATTGCTCCATTGTGAGTGTATCAATATCAACTTCAGCCATTTCTTCATCATCTGATTCGGGTGACTCATACTCAAAAAGAAAAAATGTTGTGAACTGAAATTGGCGTAATATCCCTTCTAGCTCGAAACTGTCGTTCTAGATTAGCAAAAGGGGTGAACAACCTAGAGTTTGACCTCCGAGTCATGTACCTAAACATTTCACGAAAGATCGGTAGAATATGTAAAACAAGACAAAAAAGGAAAATGAAAATAACGAAAATTAAAAATGCTAAAATATTACAAAAATTCAAATTTAAAAACAGATTTAGTTCTTCGGCAGCGGCACCAAAAACTTGATGCGTATTTTATTTAATAGATCAAGTTTTAATATTTATATCAACTCGACTACATATGATCTACTAATGCACTAATGGGCAGAGAACCCGGTCGCGTATAGTGTAGATTTTGGTAACTCCGATGTCGTCCCAAGAGCTAAGTGTTTGGTCTAAAATCTAAATTTCAATTGTCACGTTTTAAAGTTGGTTTTGATTAAAATGCATAAAAAATAAATACTGAAATGAAAATGGAAGATTTGATGGGAGAAATGTGTGATAACCTAGTTATTACTCTATTAATGATATGATGTTATTTCCTAGTGCAATGTCTAATTCTCGTTTTATTTTGTAGTTCTAATATCATTAGGCCATGTTTGTATTCGCAACTTAACATATAATTCATATGATCTCAACCCCTTTGTTCACGAAAGTCGGGTATTTAGTTCATAGTCATTAAACCCCCAACTTCTCTAAAGACTTGTCTAATGTCGACAATCCCACTACTCGATACTAAATCCTCCTATTAGGTGCCAACTAACAAAAGGATTTTCCGCGCTTTATAAGTGCCTAATCTAATGCAGGTGGTGATATGGACAACCCCTACACTCGAAATAGATCTCATCATATCTTTTGTAACCTATTAGACTACCTTTCAACTGTTCACGCCTAATCACTAGCTAATAGGTTCTCTAGCCTTAGCACTACCAAAACGCGAGGATCGATCAACAAGCAGATAGAATATCCATGCAAAACAATAATTAAACTAAAAAAACATCAAAACAATATTAGATACATAACTAAGCTAGCACTAGAAGTGCTTAGCCACTCATATTGTAAATTGCAAAAAACATAAAGTAAGAAATATTGGCTTGATTAGACATTAATGTCGATACAATTACTTGATGCTTGGTTAATACAAATAATAATCAACGTGAATTCTCCCTTGGAATGGTGGTGGAATGGAGCTGAAAATCCCTTAGAATGAAGCCCTAATCGTCCTTGATGAGTGACCTATGAAGTGAATGACGAAATCAGCAGATTTAGGGCTTGTATTTATAGGCTCGATATAGTTACGGCGTAACCCTAAGTGAGGAGTTACGTCGTAACCTCCATAATGCATGTATATCCATCATATCTTGTATAGTTACGGCGTAACCCAAAGGTATGAGTTACGCCGTAGAAACTCTCCAATTGATTTTCACCATTTGTTTCGGCGTAACCCCTTCGGGTTAACTACGTTGTAAGTATAAACCTGAGTAGACTTCTTGAGTCGAGTAGGATAATGTTGGGCTAAACATTTGTCCCAATTGTCTTTGGCAATATTTGAACATAAAATAGCATCACTGATAAAGAAGTTAGTGAGTGTTGTACAAAGCTCAATCAACAATAAGCTTCAGGGACGTTGAAGACCAAATGAAGAAACACTTTACCACACGGATGTGGTGTCATTGAGTAAAGTACATGAGTTATAAACAACATGAGAGTCACTGAGATTTGCAAATGTCTCCCTGACTCTCAATATCTATGATAACATTAAACATTTAATACTTTTTAGTGTCAAATTACCCCCTATATTACTTGCAAGTGTTTCACTAATACTCGAAAACGAGATATTTTCTATCATTTGATAGTTTTCAGATGAAATTCAGGAAAGTGACAAAAAACAAGGGAAAAAAGACTTAAAGTGTAAATTCTGAAGAATGTTACGGCGTAACACCAAAAATGGTTACACCGTAACATAAAATAAGCAAGTACGAAGATCAAAGACAACGTTACGGCGTAACACCATATCTAGTTACGCCATAACCATATATTTGGAAGGAAATCTTGACAAAGTTAGAGTTACGGCATAACACCTTATCCAGTTACGCCATAACCATGAAGATCCACAAATATGGAATGAAGATCACGTACTTATGGACATTATTTGAAGGTTACGGCGTAACAACATATCTGGTTACGCCGTAACGACTGCTTAAATACGGAATGCCGTGTATGATGGTTACGGTGTAACACCTTTATTGGTTGCGCCGTAACAGGTTCAATACCTATAAATAGAGGCCTCATTCAAGCTATTCCGACATCACTTCCTCCACAGCCAATTGGAGAGGCGACAAAGGCTTCCAACCTTTGAAGAATTCCACCTGGAGTCTAAGGGAGATCACACTTTACTTACTTTTTGTATTTAATCGTTCAAATACGAATACTGTAAGAATTATGAGTTTTCAATCTATGATTTCTTCTATTTCTTGTTGTGTTTTCGTTACCATGAGCGGCTAAGCACTTAAAGTGTTGGCCTAGTTATGTAATTAATGTTGTTATTATTATTTCCTGTTAGATTGTGGTTTCATTGAATATTCCTTGAGTATCCTGTAACCCTGTGTTTTGGTAGTATGGGTGGTTTGGACCTAGCTTGCCCTATTATTAGATTATCTTGTCAATATGGGATCCAATGGGCACTAGGAAGGATCACTAACTCCTTACCTGGTGTAGGAACTAACCGATCACCACACTTATCACTTAATATACTTAAAAAGCACATGAACTCTTTCAAAGAGAGTTAATAATCTTTATAGATTATTGTATATGTTTTGGGAATAGTTGGGATTAATCACTGCAACCTGGATAACCTACCTCCCAGATGATTTGGGACTGATTCGGAATCGCAGAAAGTATATGATAGACTATATATGCACATTCAAGTCTATCGACCTTAGAAATCACTAATGAAACCATAGTTTAACATTGCACAGGAAAACGTTTTCATAACAGCAGTAATGAAGATATTCTGATCCTTAGTCGTTAAGGTTTTCATGACATTATTACTCTCTATCTTTGATTACTTGTGTGATTTGCTACATTTTCTCTGAGCCTTTTATCTTGGTTCTCTTATATGATCTGTTACTTTGTTTTATTTACTTTGATATTTGAACCTCTTGACATTGAACCTTTGTATGGATCCCTTTGAACACGAACTTGATATGACTTTGTTTGAACCTTCAGTTTGGAGACCCGCGCCATATTTGTTTCCTAGCCATGTGGTAAAATGGACAGCTTTCATTGATAGCACCTTTGGCATGACTCATGTGTGAGTTAGTTGATTTCTCACACGCAGTCAACCCATTCTGTTAGTATATTGGCATTTATGAGATTATTATTTATTTAAGGGGGCGTATGGATGCATCCTAGATTTGTTCTTGTATTCGATGGAGTATGACATCTATGATATATGTATATATGGTGATCTGAATGTTTGGGTGCATCCACGTCTTCACAATTTGGAGCTAGGCTACTCCATGGTTACTATGATATGATTTGTTTGGGCTTTGGTAATTGGACTGATTTGTCTCATGTTCATCTTACATTACACTATGAATTGACTGTTATGATTTCTCTTACCTTTTATTTTTGTATTCTTTGATCATTGTCTTGTTGATACTCCTTTTATACCTTGTATCGTATCCTTTGATTTTACCGTATATCTTTTGCGTTCGATTTATATATATTGTTCACTGGGACTTTGTAAGCTCAGCGCATTTCTCTTTTTCCATGCGGCTGGGATCTAAGCTTGGAGTGGGGGTTTGCTTCGAGCCTATTGAGTGCCTGTGTGTGGACTTACCCTAGTAGATCTTAGGTTATTGATATATGGATTTGTTTCTTTTCAAGTTGTTCGTTATTTCGGGTTATTTCGTTTGGATATGTTTGTCCTTTAAGGAACTTTATGTAACTAGTCAATGTTGACTATTTTTCCTTTGGTTATTTATTTGAGATCTTCCGCTGTTTATGATCTGTGTTATGATTATGTATGCTTTGATGTCACACCATATTTGTAATACTTCTACCCTTTTGGGTCAGAGCGTTACACTAATCGTCCTTGGTGAGTGACCTATGAAGTGAATGACGAAATCAGCAGATTTAGGGCTAGTATTTATAGGCTCGATCTAGTTACGGCGTAACCCTAAGTGAGGAGTTATGCCGTAACCTCCATATTGCAATGTTATATCCATCATATTTTGTATAGTTACTGCGGACCGAAGGGTATGAGTTACCAGGAGTTACGCCGTAGAAACTCTCAATTGGATTTTCACCATTTTGTTTCGACGTAACCTTTCGGGTTAACTACGTTGTAATGTATCAACAATGCCGTTGACTTCTTGAGTCGAGTAGGACTAATGTGGGGCTAAAACATTTTGTCCCAATTGTATATAGACAATATTTTGAACATAAAATTAGCATCATAATTATAGATGTTAGTGTGTTGTTGTACAAAGTCAATCTAACAATAAGCTTCGCAGGGTCGTCGAAGACCATCTGTAGAAACACTTTACCTGATCGGATGTGTGTGTCATTGTGTAAAGTACATGATGTTATAAACAAAATAAGAGTCTTCTGAGATTTGCAAATGTCTCCTTGACTCTCAATATCTATGATAACATCAAACATTTAATACTTTTTAGTGTTAAATTACCCCCTATATTACTTGCAAGTGTTTCACTAATACTCGAAAACGAGATATTTTCTATCATTTGATAGTTTTCAGGTGAAATACAGGAAAGTGACAAAAACAAGGGAAAAAAGACATTAAAGTGTAAATTCTGTTACTGTTACGGCATAACACAAAAAAGGTTACACCGTTACTTATAAGCAGTAAGAGATTTCAAGAACAGTTACGTCATAACACCATATCTATTTACGCTGTAACCATATATTTGGAAGGAAATCTTGACAAAGTTAGAGTTACAGCATAACACCTTATCCAGTTACGCCGTAACCATGAAGATCCACAAATATGGAATGAATATCACATACTTATGGACATTATTTTAAGGTTACGGCGTAACACCATATCTGGTTACACCGTAACAACTGCTTAAATATGGAATGTGGTGAATGATGGTTACGGCGTAACACCTTTATTGGTTGTGCCGTAACAAGTTCATTTCCTAAAATAGGAGGCCCTTCATCAAGTATTCCGACATCACTCTCCTCCATAGCCAATAGGAGAGGGACAAGGCTTCCAACCTTTGTAGAATTCCACCTGGAGTCTAAGGGAGTTCACACTTTATTTACTTTTTGTATTTAATCGTTCAAATACGAATACTGTAAGAATTATGAGTTTTCAATCTATGATTTCTTTTATTTCTTGCTATGTTTCCGTTACCATGAGCGGCTAAGCACTTAAAATGTTGGCCTAGTTATGTAATTATTGTTGTTATGATTGTTTCCTATTAGATTATGGTTTTATTGAATATTCCTTGACTATCGTGTAACCCTGTGTTTTGGTAGTATGGGTGGTTTGGACCTAGCTTGCCCTATTATAGATTATCATTGTCAATATGGGATCCATATGGGCACTAGGAGGATCACACTAATCCTGTATGGTGTAGGAACTAACGATCACCACACTTATCATTAATATACTTAAAAAGCCACATGAACTCTTTTCAAAGAGAGTTAATAATCTTTTTAGATTATAGATATGTTTTGGGAATAGTTGGGATTAATCACATGCAAAAACTCCCTGGATAACCTACCTCCCAGATGATTTGGGACTGATTCGGAATCGCAGAAAGTATAGGATAGACTATATATGCGCATTCAAGTCTATCGACCTTAGAAACCACTAATGAAACCATAGTTTAACATTGCACAGGAAAACGTTTTCATAACAGCGGTAATGAGTATCTAGGTTTCAGCACTTTTTTCTCTTGATATATATAATCTCTGTTTACTTTCAGTTATTATTATTTTTTGTTATTTTTAATTCCTCATTTTCAAAATCAAAAACCATTTTCAAAACGTGCACATTTCAATTAAAAACTAGTTTATCAACCTTAGCTTTTGGGTCGACTCGATTTACCATTCTATACTACCCACGATCGGGTTCTCTGCCCGTTAGTGCGTGGTTAGGTAGATCGAGTTTTATAAATTTAAAACTTGGTAAAAATATATTTTAAAATAAAATACGCATCAAGTTTTTGGCGCCGCTGCCGATGAGCTAAAAATTTAGTAATAATTTAAATTTTGTATAAATTTATGTTGTATATATATTTTGCTAGTTTTTCTTTGTAAGTTTTTAAGTATGGAAGATGATGTAGACATCACGCGCTCACCATCTGAGCTGTTACATAGCTTTGATTCCAAATGACATTAAACCAGACACAGTGAACCCCAAGATTGGCGATGAAGTCGAATTTGAGATAAATGCAAACTTTATGAGGGAATTAAGACGCAAACTTTTCGCAGGCACCGATGATGAAGACGCTTACGAACATGTGTGTACAGTATTAGAAATTGTGGATCTCTTCCACTTCCCTGGCGTCTCTCACGATGCCATTATGCTTAGGGTTTTTCCAATTACACTCAAGGGACGAGCCTTGATATGGAAAGACAGGCTTCCAGCAGGGTCAATCACTACATCGGATCTCCTTAAAAAGAATTTATTTGGAGATATTGTCATCCTTTTATAACTGCCAAGAAATTGAAAGAAATCCGTAATTTCAAGCAAGAAAGGGACGAAACATTGTATTATGCTTGGGAAAGATACAATGATCTTCTTTACCAATGTCCGCTGCACAATTTGAACTGTCAACAGAAGGTTCATATCTTCTACACTGGATTAGATATCTCCGCTCGCAAACTTCTCGACTCTAACGGGTTTATTCCTCTGATGACATAAATATAAGCCCTAGAATCAATACAAGTCATGGCGAACCATTCGCATGACTGGTATGATGAAACAGCCACTAGGGAAAGAATCAACGATGTCTTGGACAACGTTGATGCCATTCATGAAAGTTTTAAATGGGAACATCTAACCAAGGAGTACCCTCTCAAAAAAGAAAATGAGGCAATCAAGCATAGCAGATATATGGAATCCTTAGAAGAAACCATCATCAAATTTTGCGAGGACACAATTAAAAAACAGACCGCGGATGATGAAAGGATGAGGAAGATTCTTGAAAACACATAATCAAACATAAGGGCACTTAATACTAGAACAAAGAACCTACAGGAAACAACTTATCAATTAACCCATAAAGTCCTCACTAATACAGGAGAAAAGGTCAAGGCAATAACGACAATGGGTAAGGAAAATATGAAGGAGCCAGTTCCTCGTGACTTACCACCTACGCCGTCTCTAGGACATTTGAAGGAATAAATAGGTATCCCTTACAAAACTCGCAAAACCGTTCGCATGAATGGAAATCCTGAGGAAATTCATAATGCGAAAGCTTGGGATGATGAAGGGGACATGGATGTCGGTTGAGACATTACAAACAGGGATGTAGAAAGGCTTAGGCAATTTCTAACACCTACCATACACACTTTACCCAACCTTGAACAAGTAGTGCAACCATATATACCAATAGGACCAGTCTATGATAAGGATAAAATTATAAGGGAAGAGGAACAGGATTACGATATTCCTCTAAATGATAGCGTAATATAACTTTTGATCCCTCAGACGGTTCATATCACACCTCCTGACGATGACTATGTAGCACCGGCTACAAATCCTATGTCTAACAAGCAATTGGACAAATTTGAGGAGTAATTTTCTAATATTACAAACGTTGCCGAAAAGGAATATGATAACCATGTTATGAAGACATATGATTATGAGACCTTCAATCGGAAATTACTGCACCAAGTGAGCCAGTCATCAAGGGAAATGAAATCTCATCAGCGGTATGGTTCTAATTTGTCATTTCCCTACTCAGTTGCAAATATACATAATCATGGTGTTCATTGCTACTCTCACTCGCACTTAATCTCAAGTGAGGGGAGGAACACCTTATTACTTGGCAAATAAGGAAGGATTCAAGCTCGTAACTCAACCAAAAACAAGCGCTTTGCGGGAGGCACCCCATAACTATCTTTCATTCTGCATATTAGTTGGTTTGTATGTTTTCAACTTTGTTTTGCAGGATCCAACAGCTAAGAGACAATTATCGAGGTCGGCTCGACTTAAAATCATGTGGTAACCTTGTTGAATCTGCAACAGTTACGGCGTAACGAATTCAGTTTACGCCATAACCACTGTAGTTACGACGTAAACCATTTCATGGTTACGCTGTAACACCTTAAAACTTAAAAATTTTATCACTTGATTACGGCGTAACCATCGGAGTTACGCCGTAACCTCCTTCTGAATCCTTACAAATTTAAGTTTTAAACATGTCTAAACCTTGTATACGTAAATGGACTTTGTGGGTATGTTCTCTGGAAGCCCTCACGAGACTAAACTCGTCCACTTGGGCCACCAAGTGGTTTAAAAGGCTTGTTGTATATGCTAAATGCAACCGTGATTCCTACGAAAGTGAGTTAGGTTTGTATTTCCTGTACACTTCATAATTCTTGTAGAACGATTTTATGCTTTGGTTTTTTTTGTGATCATAGGGGATAAAGAGCTTGCGTGAAGACGGAAATAATCTAAAGATTTCTGCCAAATTTTAAATTTCAAAGCAAAGCTCAGGGAATTTGAGTTTGCGTGAAGACGGAAATAATCTAAAGATTTCTGCCAAATTTTAAATTTCAAAGCAAAGCTCAGGGAATTTCTTGTCTCAATTCTACTCTTTCCTTTTTATTTAATTTCCTTAATGTACAATAGGGATATCATACAAATTAAGTGGGGGATGGGAGTATAATTAATACTTGACGTATGTTTTGCCTTCGATTTTCTAGTTTTCTTTGAAAATTGTGCCAAATTTAAAATTCTTGACAAAATTTTCTTAAATAACTAGAATTATTCTTTGCCGAATGTACTTTACCCTTTATTATACTTGGTGAGATTTATGCATAATATTCCGTTTTCATCATATTACTAAAAAATCACCAAAATATTGAGTGTGCCGGTAGTATTGTAGACTTTAGAACTTGGCATATACATCATTTCGAGACCTAATTGATTAGCAGGAATAGATAGTTCAAGAATGCAACACTTAGGAAATCACCCAAATAGCCTATATGTGTGTGTTTATCGACTTGTTACACTGACTTTTCGACCTCCCGTGATAAAATATTTTGTTGCACTCATTATTAGTGCAAGTGTAGGATCGCTATTCCTTAATGAAACACTGATATACTGTCAACTATGCGGAATCTAGTTGGCAGTACTTATGAAGAACACACAGTAGTTTCT